>JADGMU010000741.1:0-43933 GCA_016920895.1 Vaccinium myrtillus | reverse complement strand
ATAAGTCCAATCATTGATATACTTTATTTAGCTATCTATCCATGCTCGATTAATTTTTTATTTTTATTTTTTTGAAAGAATCATCTAATCAACAAACCCTGTGATATTAACTATTCCAGTTATATTATTGCGAGCGTAGTATGTTTCTGGTATCATTTCAAGTTGAAATTAGTATTAAAAGTATGTAAAAGTTACCCAAATAAAATCCTTTCTTTTAATGTGTCTTGTGCCTAAATAGTTATCGAATTGTTAATGGCATCATTAATTAGACTGATTTGACACAAACTAAATGGAAATGGGGTGATGTACACAGTCGTGCTGTGCGCGGCCCTCGGCCGTCCGATCTTGTTTTGGACGATTCAGATGTGTATTGATTTTTTACTGGTAAAAATAAATCTAAATTAAATTAAAATTACCGAATGCATCCAAGCCGTCTAAAATACGATCGGATGACCGAGGGCCGCATAGCACGGCTGTGCAAACGAGGGACTATATGATGAATGTGGACGAAAAACAAGGATTGCAGTGGATAAGGAATGAGGGTTACATGTGTGGTGAATGGTTATGAGAAAAGTATGCAAAGGATCAACCCTTCAAAATGGAAAGTCCTAACCATTTACTATTACGGTAACCATTGATATGACATGAAACAATAATTCTACGGACCCGGAAAACCCCCCGAATATACCCAGAAACAGAGGCGTGGGACCCATCCACCTATCGTTAGGGCCCTCAACTTTTTCTTCTTCGTTAACACGTGTTCTCTAAATCAAATTCTAACTTCATCCTCTTTTGGCCTCAATTTTTTTCCATAATAAAGCCAACACAAGTGGGAGTACTGTCTAGGATTTTAAGAAGTTACGTAGTAATTTTTTGCACTAGAGAGTATTTTTTGAATTTTTCTTACTTAGTTAGGTAAGGCACTTTGAGGTATTCTTTTAGGTAGTGCACAAGAATTGGCCTGAGGGCAAGAAAGTACGGAAGGAGTCACTGCAAATTGAAACCACAACTACATACAAACCATGAAAAATTCAAGCAATAAGCTAGGGAGGAACTGCTGGTGTCCAGGTGAGGAATAAAATGACCTAGCGCATGAATCACTGGATATTTCCATCTCTACATTGCCATAAATAATGATCTAGGGTTAGGGTTGCTTTTGCTAAATAAACAAGTGGTTTATTTTTTTGTTCTCATTCAAATTTTTTTCGCATTTGTTAATTTGCGGTGATTTTTTGTGGTTTGGTGGTTCGTCTCGATGAAAGGAATAAAAAAAGTATAAAATTATTAACCAAACTTAAAGTTTTGAATAAAGACAAAAATAATCCAATAAACCACAAAAATTTGGATTATTTTTTATCTTTAGTGAACTTTTTTAAAAAAAATTATCATAACTTATACTCCCTCCGTCCCTTTTTAAGTGATCCATATAGGAATACGTGCAATTTCAAACCCCTAAAAAACTTATTTATCTATAAAACTTTTTAATTTGTTTTATATCAAATTAAAGTGTTCATTGAGTACTTTAATTTGGTGCAAAAAAAATTTAAAAACGATATACGAAAGTATATTTTTAAATATCCGCAAAAATACACGTTTTCTAAGTGGATCTCTTAAAAAGGGACGGAGGGAGTACTATTTAGATTTTCTCGTCGAGACGAACTAATAAACTCAAAAAAATCGACGCAAAACTAACAAATGCATTTTTATTTTTATTTTTGAATAAAGACATCACTTTTTAGTAAGGACGACGTCACTTTTGATAAGAATGATACCACTTTTTAGTGGGATGACACCAATTTTTTATGGGACCTACACTATTTCAACCAATAGGAGAGAGGGTTAGTGTTAACTCTCTTTTAAGGAGGGTAACAAAATTGCACTCTTTATATGGATAATTGTGTGTCTGTGGAAAATACGGACAATAGGATAAAATCAACTGCTAATTTTAACAAATATAGTAGATTTTATCAGATTTAATTATTTGGAAAACTCGCCCTAAACTTGTGGAGGAAAGAGGAAATTGGGATTGCAAGCAAGTCTTGGGATCTGTCAATGTAATTTAGCGCCCTAAAAGCCAAAACTATTTTTGTCATTGGCGCCAATTGAGCTGAGGTACCAGAACCAAACAAAATTGGGGGGGGGGGAGGGGGAGGGGGAGGGGGATCCATTTCTGAGTGTTTTCGGGGAGTTTCATCCGGGTACGTAGCAGCGTTGGACAACAAATAATTTCAAAGGTGAGATTCCTGAGAACATTAGAACTTATCTTATAGTAACCACCTTAACGTGAGAAATCTAAAAAGTATAAAATTATGACATTTTTTTTTTTAAGATAAAAGTAGTCCAAAAACTTTTCTTCTAAAGTGAATTTTTTTTTTCAAACATAATTTATTTTTTATAATTTTCACTCGGCTAGACAAATCAATAATTCAAAAACAAATTAACGCACAACTAAGAGGCTGTTTGGCCGACTGTTTATCAGTTTTTCGATTTCTCCTTTTCGCATTCTGGGTGTGTGCCCAGAAGTTGTTTTACCAAAAACTGTTTTTCCATTTTTGAAGAAAGAAGCTAGAAATCAAAAACACCCTCACCCCTACTTTTTGATTTCTACTTCTCATTTTTCCTTTCCAAAACACATTCTGTACATTTCTCCCAAACACTCCTCCCACATCCAAAACTCATTCTGACCAAAAGCCAAAAAACCAAAAAGTCAAAAATCAAAAGCTAAAAAGTAGGCTCCCAAACACCCCCTAACAAGCTATTAAAAGCATTTAAAGTATTTTGAAAAAAAGTTAGACCTCTAGTCTCTATTTCATTAGGTGTGCTACTGTGTTTTGTTCTCTTTTTGGTGGTTCTAGCTTTTTGGTTGGCTTGTTGCCTTCCTAGCTATTTGGGTCTTGGGTGACGTTTTTTCGCCGGCGTGCCCTTCTCCTTCTAATCTTTGGTTCTCTTCTTTAAAAATTGATATATTCTTTGTTTTTTTTTTCTAAGCAAAAGAAATTTATTAAGCATTTTAGACAAACCCCATATATAGTCCATATTATGATTCGGTAATGGAACGAGTGGTTTTCTCGATTCCCAAGCCCAAAGTTTTAACACAAATGATAAATGTACAACAACCAACTCCAACAAGTCTCTAACACACTGAAGTGTGTGTGGGCTTCAAACACCATGTGAGTGTGTTGGAGAGTACATGTTGGAAATTTTTGTTGTACATGCATCATTGTTGAATTTTTTTTTTTTGGTACGAAGCTCGTGAGAAGATTTTTTTTTTTTTTGGGTACTGAAGCTCGTGAGAAGATGAGGTGTCACAGTTTTGGACATTTTGGATCAAAGTACCCAAGAAAAGACTATTCCAAGAAAGTACGTGTGGACATATTTTGGATCAAAAATCTTCCATGCCCAAGTCATCTGAATGTGAAGGGCTTATCATTGACCAAGACAATTGGAAAAACCATCCAATAACCAAGGCTTAGCATTTAAGTCCTCGGAAATACAAGGGTATTGACCCTCTTTGTACGACCGTGCACAAACGGGGTCTTTTTGAATGAAATAGGGTGATTTTGCATCGAGTTCATAGGGCCGTTTAGTTGCATCGATTTCTGCGTAGGCCCACTCGGAATTTAATTTTGAGATGGATCAACGGTTCGGATTGATCGTTTGGGACTCACAATAGGGTCCGCGATGCCGGTCGATACGTGGTCGGTACCTGGAGAACGGCTCTCAAGTCCTTGGATCTCAAAATAACTTTCAAAGGACCCAAAGATTTTTTTATTAAATTTACCAAATGACGGTGTATAGTAAATCCAAAAATAGTTACCTACTTTATTTAGGTAGTTATGCATTTTTGGTACTAATTTTGCATTTTTTTTTATGGAATATTCGATGCTAAAACAAGCATTAATCTAAAATAGAAGCCGTGTTATTTAATTTAGCTCGCACTCCAGAACAGAACTTTGCCAAGTCACTTGTTTGCATACCCAACTCTGCACTCCAGAACAGAACTTTGCGCTGCTGCAACTTAAAAGTCGTGAAAAATCGTGATTAACCTCTTCTTCTTTCTATTTCATTTCAGATTGATTGTAAATCAAATTTCAATTCATGAAAAATAGTGATTATAAACCAAATTTCATTTTTAATGTATGCAAGCGAAGTGTACATGTGCGGGAGAAAATTATCTACCGTTTTGTTCCGAACCAAGTTTGACAATCTCCATAGCTCAAAATGATTGTTCTAGGTGAGTGTGGGTGTGTGTTGGAGTCGAAGAGAGGAGAATGCATGTGTAGAAGAGGGTGGGTGTGTATCGTGTGTGAGCCGATTCTAAAATGTACAGTATAGTCGACTAAAACATTGTGAAACTTATGGAGGGTGGCTCCGCCCTTGTTGCGTAGTGTGGACCATTGGACAATCTTATTTTGTGACTCTTGTAAGAAAAATTATGGAATCATGCAACACATTCTTTGAAAGTTTTTGCTTTGAGACTAAAGTGTTGGTTTTTTAGCAGTCCATCAGCAATTTAAGAGTCAAGTCCTGCTTTTCCTATTTTTATTGGCCAATTTGTAACCAGAAGAAGGTTCCTAAAGCAAGGTAGACTTAGCATTTGTATGTGGTAAAAAAAAATGTAAACGGGGGCAATTTCGTTTAAGATTGATTCTAAACTAAATTTCAAATCCCGAAAATTGTCTATAAAACATGTCGAGTACTTCTCCTCCGTTGGTAAACCCATCATTTTTCTGTACTCAAGAGGAAAGATGGGCTCTGAACAAGTATACAACCAACTATTTATCACCTTTTTTCTCTTCCTTTGCCAACTCACTTGCTTACATGCCCACCTCTGCACTCAACAACAAACCTCTGCATTCCTGCAACTTAAAGAAACCTTTTCCTTCGATAAATCTGCTTCTCCGTCTTGGTATTGTGATGCTTATGGAATCACTTCTCCAAAGATGGAGTCTTGGAAAAACGGTTCTGATTGTTGCTCGTGGGATGGGGTCGATTGTGATGGAGAGACAGGTCAAGTAATTGGACTCGACCTCAGCTGTGGCTGGATCAAAGGCACCATCCATCCAAATAGCAGTCTCTTCCTCTCCTTTCCCCACCTTCAAAAGCTCAACCTCGCTTACAATGACTTTGCCATGTCTAGGAACTTACCTGAATTCACTCGATTCTCCAAATTGACACACCTCAACCTCTCTCGCTGCGGTTTTTCGGGCAAAGTCCCACTAGGAATTTCCTTCCCAAACAAACTAGTATCGCTTGATCTCTCAAAAAATTATGGTTTGAGATTCGAAGAAGGCGTATTCGAGTCACTCATTCAAAATACATCAAAGATAAGAGATCTTGATCTTAGCAATGTAAACATGTCTTCTTCGGTGGTTCCAAATTCCATGCTCAATTTGACTTCTATAAGAACCCTCCGTCTAGTGAACTCTGGATTACGTGGAGAATTCCCTAACGAAATATTTCAACTACCTCAACTACTGGGGTTGAATATAGGGTGGAATGATGCTCTCACGGGTTATTTACCCGATTTCATGAAGTTGAGCTATCCTCTCCAACAATTAGATCTCTCCCACACAGGTTTTTCAGGAGTATTGCCTGACTCAGTTGCTAATCTGAAGTCCTTGAAGACATTGTTCGTCTCTGGTTGCAAATTCCATGGATCCATTCCTACAACTCTCTGGAACCTTACACAAATTACTCTTTTGGGCCTCTCGGGCAACAATTTCAATGGTATCCTCCCATCTCCAATTTCAAACCTTAGAAATGTCGTGTTTTTGGACCTTTCAGGAAATAATTTTAGTGGTATCCTCCCATCTTCAATTTCAAACCTTACAAATCTAGACACATTAAACCTTTTTGATAATCATTTCAGAGGTCCCTTCTTTTCATGGGGTGCAAACTTGTCAAAACTTCGGATCTTGGATGTGTCAAACAATTTTCTCACTGGTCCTCTTCCTTCACAAGTAATTGTACCTCCAAATCTATATTATTTGAACGTAGGCCGAAACTTGATCAAAGGTACAATTCCATCATGGGTATTCGAATTACCCGCACTCGTGTACTTAGATCTCAGCCATAACAAACTGATTGGTCATACACTTGAGTTTCAGTACACTTCGTTGCATTATATTGATTTGAGCTATAACAACCTCCAAGGTACTGTTCCAAATTCAACCTTTGAACTCCCAATCCTTGAATTCCTGATTCTTTTTTCAAATTGCTTTTCTGGAACCATTCCTGAATCAAATAAATTCAGTGAAAGTCTCATTGTGCTTGATTTACGGACGAATAACTTCTTTGGCACCATTCATGATTCATTTAGCATGACAAGTCGCTTGCAAACTATCAGTCTTAATGGCAATGGGTTTGAAGGGCCAATACCTGAGTCTCTGGCTAACTGTACAAACTTGGAAGTGCTAGATCTCGGAAGAAACAAGTTTTTCGGCAATTTCCCGCATTGGTTGGAAAATTTACCATACTTGCGTGTCCTAATCTTGCAATCTAACAAATTGCATGGATCCATCCTGACTTCCCGGACCGAAAATCCCTTCTCCATGTTGCGAGTTCTTGATATGTCGAACAATCATTTCACAGGTCCCTTGCCCATAAAGTACTTCAAAAGTTTCAAAGCAATGATGAATGTGGATGAAGATTTGGAATACATGGTAACTTATGGTACTTTTTCACGATATTATGATTCTTTGACTATAGTAATCAAAGGATCGACCACTGAAATACAAAAAATCCTTACAATTTTCACAGCCATTGATTTATCGAGAAACGGGTTTGACGGTGAGATTCCTGAGATCATTGGTGGGCTAAATTCAATCCGTGGACTCAACCTATCACACAACAGCCTTATAGGTCATATACCAAAAACACTTGGTAATCTGACGAAGCTTGAATGGTTAGACCTCTCATCAAACAAAATCACTGGGGAGATCCCTCAACAACTCACGAATTTAATCTCTCTCGGAACTCTCAACCTTTCGCAAAATCACCTAACAGGGCCAATACCTCGAGGCAAACAATTCGATACATTTTCGAATGATTCTTTCGTCGACAACTTGGCATTATGTGGACCTCCATTGTCAAATACATGCGGTGATCCTAAGGCAGGACAACCACCACCCTCGACATTTGGACGAGAAGAAGATTCAGAGCATTGGAGTGGATTTTGTTGGGAAGTCATATTGCCAGGGTATGGATTTGGACTGGTAATTGGACTTGTCATGGGATATCTTATGTTCACTTTTGGAAAACCTCAATGGCTTGTGAAGATAGTTGAAGGTGTAGGAAACAGAAAGGGAAAGAGGCTGAAAAGCAATGCTCGAAGACATGGAGGCAGAAGAAATTAGCAAAATGCAAATTGTAACCGGTAAGTGTTGCGAATTACAATATCTTTCATCATCTTATGCCTACAAAGTAACAAAAGAAAAACCTTTATTTTTTTTTTTCCAGATATTGTGGAGAAGGCATGGAACACTTGTAGGAGGTGGATCTGGTGGGAGATGGTAAAAAAAACAGAGTGAGAAGCTTCATTTTTAGGGTGATTTCAGTTCATAACTACTTCGCTTTCTTTTTGTATCCTCTTATGTACTTAAATCTTTTTGTATCCTCTTTTGGCCTTTCCGTATCCTCTTATGTACTTAAATCTTTTTGTATTCTCTTTTGGCCTTTCCGGTCTTGGAACAAAAATGAGAAATAACACATCTACTGCTTTCTAGTTTCAGAATAAATGGATTCAAGCAATATACTGTATGTTGAAAAAAATATGCTTGGTGTAATTATATTTACGAGTGAATTAAACCCTTTGAATTGGTTGTAATTTGTTTGTCCTACGTCGGATAAATAAATTGATCGAGGGGTTGGAATTAGTTGATTTACTTTGCGCAACGCTGCACCGAGTCGAGAGTCGAGTAGAACGTGGCAGTAGATTTACTGCATTACTGTTCATATAGTTCTACAATTATTCCTTTTGAGAGAGAGTTTGATACTCAATTTTGATTCAATAGACTTGTAGATTGTAGTGCTACTTCTACAAGGTGAGATCTTTGTATCCTGGGAGACGGGTGCCGTTACTCGTAGCACTGTAGCAAGGGCGAAATTCGTCTTGAGGAGATTGTGTCAAACACAAGCCTCATTCTTAACGTTTCTGTTTCAATTTTAAGTTTCGTTCTTTCAGTTTTGATTAATATTCACTTGCCGCGCTCTCGTGAGATTACTCGTGATATATGAGGGATGAGAAATAATTTCATGAAAGCAAAAAAAAAAAGTCCAAGAAAGTCTGTTTGGACATATTTTGGATCAAAGGTCTTGCACCCATGGTTAAAAAAAAATTACATGCAGCATTTCAGTGAAGCCAAGGGAAGCAACTAGCCAGCAACTGTTCCGGAGTCTCATCAACTAATCCTGCGGTATCTCAGACAAATCGTTATCTCAGACAAATCGTTATTCCAGTAGAGAGAGAATGGGTGAAGGGCAGTAACCTTGTACTGTTGAGATGGCTAACCGGGGATACTTGTGATTAACTTAGAAGAAACAAAGAACGTCTCATTTTTCCTCCAAGCGCCGGAGCACTGATTCTGCAAAACTTTGTTGCCTGCTCAAATCACAATAACCAAAGTGCTAAGCTATCCTTTTCACCAAAAAAAAAAAAAAATACAGAAGGAAGCATAACATCAGATCCAAGATAAAACCCATGTTAACTTCACAGATATTGTCAGCAGAATAGTTTACAATCATAAAAGTAATAAGTAAAAAAGAAAAAAAGTTCATGGCAAGGTAAAAAACCTGCACAATTCAGTTCCAATGTAATTTTATAGAAATCAAAATATCCTCATCACAACTACACAAAGGGTCATGAAAAGCAAGTCTGCCGTAAGTCAAATCAGTGTGAGCACTAGAAGCTACAATTTAATCAGGACTGCCTAGTTTCACATGATAAACTTTGAGTGATTAAGTTCGCTAGTTTAATTAGGCCAAGCAGGCGGCTATAGAGTAACGTGGTTTTGTTGCAGCTAGTATCCCGCCAAGCATCCTATCTAGTGTTTGCTGTATGATCGGTTGCTCCTCATCTTGTAAATGTGCAACACTTACATACTTCTCGTATCTTGGTGTAGTATCAAGAGATTGTGTTTTATTTAATAAAAAAAACCTTGTGTGGTAAAAAGCCCTTTGCTTTCTCTTCCTTCAGAACAGAGGCGTTCTGAATCTTAACAATTAACAGGACTGCATTGAAATCTCTCATTCAAAACGTTAAAATACAATGTTGCTGAAAACATGAGAACAGGGATTCTTCTTACTCAAGTTCCCTGGCAATGATGCATCTGAGATAGTCAGCCGCAATCATGCGATTCCCGTTCAACTGGCGCAGTGTTCTCATTTACCATCAAACCGAATCCAGAATTGTTTCTGGGGACCATACTTTTTAACCTCAGATCAGACATAGAAGAAACAAAGACACACTAAGACAAGGTTTTGTTCAACTGGCTATATTCGATAACTTTACGGATGCACGAGGAGTCTATTGGAGCTATATCAACATCCGACTTCGATAGACACAGAACAAACAGCGTGATGTAAAGTCTAACTTAGAAGGCAACTTGAAAAACTTAGTGTAGGCACTTGCACCTAATAATCTAGTCCACCAAATATAAGCTTATAAGCTATGAATTCTTTTCAGGATTAGAAGCGATACAAGAGAGAGAGGGCGAAAATACATGATTGTTCCAAAAAAGATCACTCGAAATGAATATGCACAAAGAGATACTTACTTCCTCTCTCTGTGCTTGGGGCTAGGGCAAGAGTATTTCAAATATCCATCCCAGGGAACCTTCTTGAGACCTGCTCGAACGGAAATAATGTCCCTGACCCTGAAAAGGAGCATCCATTTTCAATGAGAAGCTGACTCTATTTCTGACAGCTCTTAAAGCATACCACTGACTGTAAATAATAGTAACTGGACATTACCAAATGGACAAAAGGGCAAAAACCCGAAAAGATTAATCACCTCTCTGCAAATTCAATTGGTGTTTCCCCGGGCATCAAATTTTGAGGCTCCAAGTACCACACATCACAAACAACAGCCCACGATGTCATAAGCTGCAACAGATGCATTGTGAAGGATTGCCTGCAAATACAATAAGAAAATTGACATGTTTGGTTACTACTACAAGGTCTATGAATATGCAATGTCCAGATAGAAGGGTGGGAGACGTAACCAAACAAGTGAACATGCATCTTCAGTGGATGCACAGCCCAACACCGACAGCTGGTCATACTACTGTAAACATTAAAAGCTTTTTTAAGTGGAGCTCTTACTTTCTACTGTTCCAAAAAGCATCCACGAAAATTTTGTTATACTTGATTGCTATTGGGCAGACAGTGCAGCCAAGCTCAAACGCACCCTAACCATAGAAGAACAAGCATTAGTGAAGTAGATAAAATCCCTAAGAAAATGAAGAAAAGTAGGAAACTGGTCAAGTGAAGAAACAATCACTTCAATTTAATTTGCCACAAAAAGTAAATTCCCAGTTCAAATAAAAGATAGTCTCTTATGCAGTTCTACTCTATATACAATGCCAAATGTAGATTGTTTTGTAGTGTGCCATTGAATATGTGCTGCAATAGATGACTCCACAAATGTACCTTTTTAAACATTACAGTATAATGGTTATTCACACAAGTTCCTTCAGGGGGGATTATTGTGAGCCCCTTGAACGTGATCCCTCAACCTGAAAAAAAAAAAAAAAAAAAGGTCATATTTTCAACGCTCTATAATATTCTATAACAAACAATATATGTCCTTTCCACTAACACATACATTTTTGCTACTACTTCCCGATCCTTTGCGTCTGAGCGATTGAACCAGATACATCCTACACTTTCCAAAATAGTGCTTTGCAATAATCCTGCGTAGACGTACACATAATATTTAGCTAAACTGGAAAATAAAGCCAACCTTTTGCTGGTCCATGTTGTCAACAAGGGTAATAAGGCCACACATTCTAATCTCGCAAAATCAACTGCCACTCTAAAGAGCCCCCTAATCTTAGGGATACTTTTACATAATCAGTACATGGGAGTAAAAACCGTGCCAATATAGCACTGCACCACCCTAGTACACCAAGTCCTTTAGACAAGGAGGTACACCAATGTAACTGAAGAAAAAGGACGAGGAGAAATACGATTCATTTTGGTAAGTTATGGCCATAGATAATATGAGGAAAATGAAATGCGGGCACACACAGTTTATGGAAATGATAACTGCCAAGAACAGAAGTACGAAGCTTAATGGACCCTAGTTTTCAGGAGATATCAATTGTATTGCTTTATGCAGAGAACAAAAAAGAATAGACAACGACTGAATCCCACAAAAATATAGACATGAGAAACTCTGGAGTCTAGACACTTACCAACCCATCCAGGATGCTTCTGCATAATAACAGCAAATGCAGTCATCTGCTCCAAAATAATGAAGTCAATCATTGAAGTATGATTAGACACAAACACCTGCTCAGATCATGGCAAGGGAAACTCAGATCCATGTTACAAACAATAACAGAATACATGCACTGAAATAAATTTAGCCAAAAACCTGAAAAAATCAAGGCTTTTGGTAAGAAATACCTGCTTAGGCCTCATGCTAGGGCGCGGTCCATGATACTTGACAACCCCAGTCCAAGATGCAACAAAAAAGCTGCAAATTAACTCCACCAGACCTCTCTGAGAAGAGAATACCAAGATAATGAATGCTCATCATGCTCATCAGCAGGTCCAATAGAAGGACGTAATCACACTCTTATGAAAAGCACAAGAAAAAATTCGATGCATCAGTTTACATCACATCACTTGACAAAAATTTACCAAAATAAACTGGGGCAGTATTCCTCTTGATTAATGCACCAACTAAATATAATTGGTTATCTTCCTTCATGTACGCAAGATACGTAATTACTGAAGCAAAACAAAAGTAAAACACAGGAAAGGGAGAAAAAAATCCTCTTCCAAAATTTATAGCCAACAGAACTTAAAAATTATAACGAGAGCTGCTACATACACTTCCGGGTTGCACTTTCGGGTACACAACCGGGTCAAAAACCTCCAAAACGACGTCGTTTTTGGATCCGGGTCGCCCACAAAAAAAAAAAAAAAAAAGAAGGTGGAAATCCAAAAGCCCTTTCCCTTTCCTTCTCAAATCGAACATCGTTCAGAGGGAGAGAAGAAGATACGAACACCACCACCGCCCGCTGCCTCCGCCGGCGACCACACAGACAAGGACGTCTCCCACTCCGGCGACTACAAGCACGTCTGTACGCCGACGAGATTCGAACCTCCGCGGCGGTCTGTCTCTATTTCTCTGTGTACGAACACCGCCGCCGCCTCCATGACAGCCGAACACCACCACCGCGGTTTGCTTCTCCTCCTGATTAGTAGAAACCACATCCTTTCAAAGTGGGGAAGGAACAGGAGAACCACCAACATTATCAAAGGTCTTTGAAGAAAGAGAATTTTCCACAGTTTTGTTCCCCAATTGATTGTGCAAAAGAAGAATTTCAGTAGATAGGGTCTTTAATTCTATCCACTACAGTAACATCCATAGATGATTCAGGAAAAATAATAGGAATATTAGGGTCCAAAATCGCCATAGAAGAAGCAACAGATTCAGAACAGGATTATATGTAGTCAGAAGAACAGGAACTGAAACCCTTAGAACAACTTCAAGCGAACCAAAGCGACTCGAAAAAACATCTTGCAACGCAGGAAAAGAGAAATCAAGAGAGCTTATAGCCATCCAAAACGAGAATCAGAATCAGATTGGAGAAATCAGTCGAGGAAGAAGATCCTCGCCCAAATCGTCATTTTCGTCATTCTATTTTCCGAAAACTCTCTTCTTCTTTTTTCTGCGGCCCGGGTCCAAAAATGACGCCGTTTTGATGTTTTTGACCCAGTTGTGTACCCGGAAGTGCAACCCGGAAGTGTATGTAGCATTTACGAATTACGAATAATAATTGAGTTCCATGCTCTGTTCTATTCCCTAGAGTCATTTTTAAATACCCTACTACATTAACAAACACAATCATAGGACACAATTTCAAATGCCTCTCATACAAAGAGTAAACATAATATTGGCCAAAACAATAGCAAGAAGCGCAACCTAATTAGCAAGGAAGCATACCTCAAGCTTTTTCCTCAACTTATCATGCCCTTTCAGAAGAACATGCACAGGGAAGTAGGCAGAAAGAAATACAATCCATCCGAGTGTCAAAACTAGAACCCTGCAGATTTAAAAGAGATGATTGACGATAAATTAACAAATTATTGGTAACCATTAAAATGCAAACTCATGAAGATAAACATAAGATGTAATCACAAAGAACTCCCCAAACACCTGGTCACCAAAAATAATACCCAAGTAAAATGCTGGGTCATTTGTTTTGTGATGAATGGTGATGTCACTGGGATACTCTATCCCTATGTCAAATTCAAAATAGACCACAAACGAGAACAACTCACTAAACACCTGTTCACCGCAAATAATATCTAAGTAGAATGATGGGTCATTTGTTTTGTGATGAATGGTGATGTCACCAGGTTACCCTAAACCTATGTCAAATTCAAAATAGACCACAAAAACTATAGACAACTTCACTTTGGAAATTGAAGCAAACTCCTTGTATTGTTAATACATTAGCAATTTAAAGAGGTAAAATAGAATTATACAAATTGAGGTAGAAATCAAACTGAGACTGAAAACAAGTGATGTCAAACTTTCTCAAACGTAAGAATCATTCAAGCAGTACTCGCAAGTTTATTGGAACACTCCCCTAAAAAGTTAGTTATAAGTCTCTGCCTACCCTATAATGCAGTGATATTCGAATTCATGGGTTGGGCCTTGAGGATCAAAGAGAATATGAGGCCCTCAAATTACTTCTAATAAAACATTAAACCTTATGATGCTATATAGAGTAACAGTTGGCATCTCCAACATTCCAAAATAGAGTAAAACCATCAAAATGCAAACTGACATTGGTATTAGAAAATGTGCAACATCTGAGTGAGCCTTATCAACCTACGACAAAGTACGATGAAAATATTCACTAGACAATAGAATATGTCGTGAACATTTTCACATGGTAAGACATCATATATCTAAGCATTGTGCATGAAAGAAGGATAATTGCTTCAACATACTGCATTAGAGCTCCAATGGGGGTAGTTTTACTCCCAGAAGTTCGTTCATAATAGAAACCTATATAGCAAGGATGTGTGAAGGACAATTTACTCTTTCGAACCCAATGCCAGAGGTATACCACTTTTGCAATAGGCTTCTTTGTACAATTTTCTCTTTGTTTCTTTAGATAACAGACTTCCCAAAGCAGTAAAATTGGAAAGGAATTCAATTTGTTGTTCAACAGTGAAAGAACTAACCTTAGTGGGAAAAGAATCAGATATCTAACTCCCACTCCTAAACACCAGAGAGGAAACAAATACACATTCCAGTTCCACGGTTCTGGAGGAATTGACTTGAAACAACGTGTAAAAGAGTCCTGCTCAATTACAAGGAAGTTTAACGGAGTCAAAAGGGAAACATTGCATTATAAGCATATCAGTGAGAATTATAATACTGCAAGGACCAAGCGAATAAAGGAAAAATAAATATGCAAATGGAACTTAAAATAAACAAAAAAATCTGCAATTAACATGACAGCAAACTTAACAATATTGGGGCCAACGATGTGCTGCTGAAGCTATGGGCCGTAAATATATAATGGAAAGGGAGCATTCCACAATACTGCTAGTAAATGCAAGTCACTTCACCATTCTACTATTATTATGTGAATTTACCAATTAAAGTGAAACATAAACATCGCTTTGTGGGAAAATTAGCACAATCAAATAGAAATGAGACAAACAAAAAAATGGATTAAGGAAGTGGAAAGATAGATATTGTGCCAAGAAACATAAAAAACTTACATCAACAATGGCTCCAGCCGCTTCTGTCAAAGTTGGTGAAATGTCGAGTAAATCACGCCTGATCAAAATGTAGGTTTATATGTATATGCATGCAAAACACACACACACACACACAGAATTACAGGCGAAGCTTACCGTGAGGTTCTTGAATGGATCCATAAGGGAGATAATCTTCGATATTGGGCCTATCCAAGTCCAACTCAGAGCTTGAGGAGTTTAGTTTACTCATTTTAGGCCTCCTTGTAGCTTTCACCGTCAACTGAGTAAACAAAGACCATAGATTAGAACAATGACAAAAGCGTCCCTCCAACAGGAAATTTAAGCGTATGATTTCTCAATCAATGGAAAAAGTGCTACTTTTGGACAAGTTATACCCCCGAAACTAGTGCAAATACAGATGCTACTCCTCAGAATCTGGGAACACCACTCTCTCTCTGCTCATGAAGATATATATGAATAAATAAGATTCTAAATAAACATGGACCTTGTACTATGAAGCACTGACACTCCTAAATCCTAACTACTTGTTGCATCTATGTTGGACACTCCAAAGACACACGAGAACACAACACGCTCGAGACACGCGAGGGCACGAATAGGACACACCACGGGGAGTGTCCAATAAATTCAACTATTTTTTAAGCAAGGGATACCTCGGGGACACCTCTGTCTCAAATTGGACATGGAGGGAAAAATGACGGGATCAATTCACAAAATTCTAGTTTATTTCAGGGGTATGATATTTCAAAATTATGAGGAAAATGTACGAACAAATGAATTATTTCTAAATAATACCCTTGTTCAACTTGTAATATTTAAAAAGAAAACAATAAGAGTTGTAAAGATAGTATTAATTTTTGTTATTTCCTGATTATATGTTCATAGGAATAAAACTAAATATCTATCTATATATTATGTATACAAGTTTCGCCGTATCACCCGCCGTGTCCGTGTCCCCATTTATTAGATCATGAAACCTAGAACAAACTGAAAAACATAATGGTTAGGGTCAAGCCTTGTACCAAAAAAGGATACTAAGTAAACAACAAAATGGCATTTTTACTTCTTTTGAGTTCCAATCATTTCGCCCAAATTTACGGTTCTATAAATTCATCTAGGAGGGAATGAAGAAATAGAATAGGAACGAAAATACAAAGAAATGTAAAATAAAGAGGAAATACAGT
The DNA here is from genome assembly GCA_016920895.1 of Vaccinium myrtillus. Taxonomy (NCBI): domain Eukaryota; kingdom Viridiplantae; phylum Streptophyta; class Magnoliopsida; order Ericales; family Ericaceae; genus Vaccinium; species Vaccinium myrtillus. The sequence continues at coordinate 27,770 of JADGMU010000741.1, read as the reverse complement.
CTAAATTTTTTACTTTCCTTTATATAATCTATTCTTTACCCATCTAAAAATAAACAAATAAAATCGGGGTATACCTCGAAACACCTAGATGGGTAAAAATATGGACTGTATCACTTACTGTAATTGTGCCCACTGTCTCTGCTTATTTATATCTAGAAATACCTGCAGCTACTCTGCCAAATGCACTAGAGAGAGGGGAACACCCCACACTCCCAATTTCTCAATGTTAAAAGGCCCCTCTGTTCACAACCTGGCGTATATTTGGTGTTATTAGTAGAGCTCACTAGTTTTGCAGAGGTCATTGGTTTTTAGTGAGAGCTCACTAGTTTTCTAGTTTTAGTGAGACCTCACTAGTTTTGTAGAGTTCACTGGTTTTTAGTGAGACCTCACTAGTTTACTAAAAATTAGTGAGAGTAGTCTGTGTATTCATTTTTTTCTTTTGTAACCATAGTTAGGTTTATTTTTTGTTTGTAACTAGAGTTAGTGAGGTGTGTGGTCGACAGTTGTATAAGAGGTGTTTTAGTCGATGTAATCGGGACTCAAGAAAACAGAAATACAGTTTATCATTTTCTCTCTCTACTTCTCGTTCTCTCCTTCTTCTTCTTTTTCTTCTTCTTCTTCTGCTATCTTTCTTCAAACCCTAAATCTCTTAGTGTAATTCAGAGAACATTGAAACCAAATCTTCTTTAGGTGTACATCAAATAGTGTGGTCTCATTTCTCAACCTCGGCCATGTTCAATTAGAACTAAATTAAGATCATCTTGATCTATTGCCACTTAATTAGGATAATGTTTATGTAGGGGCAGTAAATTAGCCTTCCATAACCTGATTACAACTGAATTAGCAATAAATTCAAGCTTCTAATGAACCATTACCACTGAGTTTACATATATATACCAGTATACCTACATACACATATACATATGCATATTCATTAGAACATACGACAGAGAGAGAGAGATCACAGGGACTCACAAGAGTGAGAGAAACGGCAGGTGAAAGAGAGAGAGAATTGGCCGGGGAGAATGGCGGAGCCGGCGGACGACGGTGGCAAAAGAGATGACATAGGTTTCTCCTATTCTTTTTCTCGATCGGCAATAAGCCAACAACTCTATTAAGGAGGGTTTTTCTTAAAAAAAATAATAATGTCCACGTCATGACATAGGTTCATGCCTCCAAAAACGACACCGTTTGTTAGTTCTAAACTCTTGGGTACTACAAGGATGATTTCTACTTATATCGACCAATATTTAATGATCCAAGACATTCTTCTTGTAGAAATTATTATAAAACATATGATGTACAAATGCTTAGTAAATACAGTAAATATTAGTATTTAATCTAAATGAATTTCTATTTCTTAAAATGGCTTTGGATACATTGAATCATATCTCCTTCCAAGCAACGCCTCTTAGGGTACTTCAAGTACGTTTTCTATCTATTTGAGTGATATTTTGATGATCCGAGACATTCAGATTGTAGAACACAGAAAAATACATATCATGTACAAATTTCATAATAATTGAAGATGGATTAGTACTTGATCTTAATGAATTTATGTTTCTTAAAATAGGTTGGGTTATACTGAATCAAAACCATAATAACCCGTTTCAACATAATCTCGGGCTTGAGATCACCTGTCCCCGTTCCCTGTCCCCTCTCTCTGTCCCACTCGTAACTGATCCTCAAACAAAAATGCCATTTCTTCCTCCGTTCCACCTCGCCGGACAGAGCGAACTCGCCGCCCTGTATCCCCTCCCTCCGACACCTTCGACACTCGATTTTGCCTAATATCTCCTGTTTGATTTCAGGTAATAAAGGATCAGTATATGATGAAATCAGTTGATTTAGTCGTTGATTTAAATGAATCCAAAGAATATCAAGAGCATGAATTTATATAGTTGTTAGGAAGTTGAAGACATCACTCTTCGGTCACTGGATCGTTCAGTTGATCCTTTGTCATTCTGACTTATTCGTTCAGCTGCAAATATTATTTTTCGAAATGGTGCATGATTTATTTTACATACTGTAGTTGTGCCCACTGTCTCTACTTATTTATATCTAGAAAGACCTGCAGCTACTCTACCAAATGCACTAGAGAGAGAGGAACACCACACACTCCCACTTTCTCACTGCTAAAAGGCCCCTCAGTTCACAACCCGGCGTATGTTTGGTGTACATCAAATAGTGTGGTCTCATTTCTCGACCTCGGCCATGTTCAATTAAAACTAAATTAAGATCATCTTGATCTATTGCCACTTAATTAGGATAATGTTTATGTAGGGGCAGTAAATTAGCATTCCATAACCTGATTACAACTGAATTAGCAATAAATTCAAGCTTCTAATGAACAATTACCGCTGAGTATACATATATATACCAGTATACCTACATACATGTATACATATACATATTCATTAGAACATACGACGGAGAGAGAGAGATCGCAGGGACTCACAAGAGTGAGAGAAACGTCCGGGGAGAATGGCGGAGCCGGCGGACGACGGTGGCAAAAGAGATGATATGCGATTTCTTCTCGATCGGCAACAGCCAACAACTCCATTTAACCTACCAGCAATCGAAGGAGGGGTTTTCTTAAAAAAAATAATAATTTCCACGTCATGACATAGGTTCAACCTATGTCATGCCTCCAAAAACGACATCGTTAAACCCTTGGCTACTTCGAGGACGATTTCTACCTATATCGACTTAATATTTAATGATCCGAGACATTCTTCTTGTAGAAATTATTATAAAACATATGATGTAAAAATGTTTAGTAAATAAAGTAAATATTAGTATTTAATCTAAATGAATTTCTATATCTTAAAATGGCTTTGGATACATTGAATCATATCTCCTTCCATAGCAACTACTCTTAGGGGACTTCAAGTACGTTTTCTATCTATCTTAGTGATATTTTGATGATCCGAGACATTCAGATTGTAGAACACACAAAAATACATATCATGTAAACATTTCATAATAATCGAAGATGGATTCGTACTTGATCTTAATGAATTTATGTTTCTTAAAATAGGTTGGGTTATACTGAATCAAAACCATAATAACCCGTTTCAACATAATCTCGGGCTTGAGATCACCTGTCCCCGTTCCCTGTCCCCTCTCTCTGTCCCACTCGTAACTGATGCCATTTCCCCCAAACAAAACTCCACCAAAAATGCCATTTCCTCCTCCGTTCCACCTCGCCGGACAGAGCGAACTCGCCGCCCTGTATCCCTCCCTCCGACACCTTCGACACTCGATTTTGCCTAATATCTCCTATTTGATTTCAGGTAATAAAGGATCAGTATATGATGAAATCAGTTGATTTAGTCGTTGATTTAAATGAATCCAAAGAATATCAAGAGCATGAATTTATATAGTTGTTCAGCTGATCCTTTGTCATTCTGACTTATTTGTTTCTAGATATCGTTCAGCTGCAAATATTATTTTTCGAAATGGTGCATGATTTATTTTACTAGTTCTTTTGGAATTATATGAATGAGTGTCGTGATAACTCTATCTGTTAAATTTTCACACATGTGACGGGTAACTATATGTGTAGAATCAATGTCTTTAACGGGTTCTCGGCGTGCAGTTCCCGGCATTCTATTAAATATCTCCATGTCCTTGTGTGTCAAGTGTTGTGTCCGTGCATATGATATGTTCTACACACGTCTCCCTACGACTCTGCATATTGATCATATACTTTGAAATGCAAATTGTTGGGAGGATAGGCTGTTCATGGTGGGAATATAGTTAGGCAACATTACTTTTTCTTGTTATAGTCTAGGCGGTAATTAAGCGTTTTTGCATTTTTCTGCAATTAGTGATAGTCACCGATGAATTGGGTTTACATGCGAAGAACTAAAAAAAGCAAATGAAGATAACATAAGTACTGGATTGGCTCCTAACTTTCATGCTTATCTGCTAGTTAAGACAAGTATTGGGATGTACCTTGTAAAGGCCAAGTGGACCCCGATACAGATAGCAACTTGGGTTAAAGACGTGATGCGCTTCGCTGTCTCATACGCTGTGGTTGATGTCTTAATGAGCTTCATTCAGACATATTTCATGGTCTTCTCCTCTCCCGATAAGCACTAGCTAGAATTCCATCAAGCCATATCTTAATGATTATGAACATATATAGATTCACTTTTAAAAAGGAATCTTGGATAATGCTTATTCAATTTGTTCTATCTCCCATCTTTCTTACTTTGAGAGTTTTTTTATTTATGTATGTCTTGTGTGTGGTGAAAGTGTGGGAAAAAAGTCTTTGATGAGTACATTTGATGAGTAAATAACAAAAATTTGAGCGAGTAAATTTAATTCGTGCTTTGTTGGTAGAGTTCATTATAGATAGTTTACTTTCTATTCCTGAATATTGGTTGAACTGTATGTTACCGTAAATGACAAAGTATATAGAGGTGAACCCTGTTTAGGGATTGCTGAACTGCAGTTTTGTGTATTGATGCCTGGTTTCCCAAATCTAGTGGTTATGAAGCTAAGTAATAGAACCCGATCACTAGAACCCTTTCTGTGTTGTTGGGAGAAATGAATAATCTAAGTGTTTGATGTGTTTTTTCCCAAATCTTGAGACTCGAGCTAATCGCAACCATGATAACCGTATCATTTTTGTTGGGTAGGGATTCTTGTCTATTAGTATTTCATCTTTGAGTCCTGGCTAAAATTTCTTTTCAACTTGAAGCTATTTAATCTTTAAATTTCGCTTTGACGGTTGATATATTTTGAAAAGATATCTGGGTATAGGGTTCAATGGAACCACAGCACCAGCAGCATTGTGATAGACAAACAAGCCTGAATCCAATATAGTGGAATGTCTCGACGAAAATGATTATGTAGGTAAATGATTCAACTCCATGAGAACAAGAAAGGGAGAGGGTGGGTAGTTATTGTCCAAGCTGGCATGATGTAAACCTTTCAATTTGGGGTATGCGACTAGGATTTCTCCTACCTCACTACTGAAGTTGGAACTCCAAAACGTAGGACTAAGAAGAGATTCTAAAAAAACCTAGCCGTCTTCTCTCTTCTCTCCCCTCCCTCCCCCTTGGGTTTTCATCACCCTAATGCAGCGGCGGGAGGGGAGGACTTTACCCTTGATGGGTGTTTTCCTTCCTTCCAAGCGATGACCGTTTTTCTCGTTTTCAGTAACCCCTTCTTTCCAGTGAGGGTTTTCTCTCTCGGTCTCAGATTTGAGATTTATTTTTTATGTCTCCCCTCTTTGTCCTTTCTCTCGGCTTCTCCTCCAACATCGAGGTGCTATTTCAAGTTCTGGCAATGGTGATGGTGGTGATGGTCCTTTAACAAAGCAAGGCGGAGCCGATAGCGGTTCAACGACGAATCAGATCAACTGGTTCTGCCATGGACGTGATTAATGAATTTGAGGATACCCAACACCTCAAGTTTTTTAGCAATACAAGTTTTTCTTTTGTGCGTATGACTATTGGTGGCCTATTTTGTAGCTATGAGAGGTAGTAGTTGTCTGGGTGTTTGTACCTGGCTACCCTCCTTTGTGGCTTTCTAGTCCTTTGATTAAGTATGGATACTACTTCTAGATGGTTATCTCATGTATCTTTGTTCTCTATCAATAAAGCTTCTACCATTTTGACTTCAACTCATCAAGTTTAACCCTTATGTGATTTGTAGTTAGTATGCTTACACATTCAGTTTGAGCTTTGGTAAAGCAGTGACTTCTTTATTTGGTATTCCATTGACTGACTCATCTAGATTTACTAGAGCACTTTACAAAAGACTATCAAGCAACGACTCATTTGGTTTGTTTTAGATTACTGGGAGAAATCAATACTAGCTTTTCTTGGATTCTGCAGGTGGTGAGGTTGGATAAAGAACTGAAACTCATGACCCAGAATCTGCAATCTACCACTCATATGTATTTGTGCACAAAAGCAGGACTTTCTTGCTTCAGCTATTTTGTGGTGTGTCCAAATCTGGAAATTGTGTCCAAAATGTGTCCAGATTTTATGAGGATTTAGTCCAGAGATTGTGTCCAAACTCTGTGTGTGTGTGTTCAAATCGGTCCATATTTTTGCAGAGAACAGTTGTAGATTGCTGATAATTCGTGTGTCTTTTATGCAACAGAGAAGTGCTTGGGACTGCCCTATCTAGCATTTCCTGTGAGTTGGAGGCACAGAATTGGAAAGGAGGACGAGTCCCTTTTCTTCATTGGGTGTGAGAAAGCCGGTCTTGAAGATTTAATGGGAGTTCACACAAGTGCAGCTTGTGTCGCGGTTCACACAAGCAAAGAACAAGTACTTGATTTCCTCCGCTGCACGAGGACAGATTTAGAGATTGCTCGACAAATTAATGAAGTGGTTGAGGAGTGTCCTCATTTAGATCTCTTTATCGAGTGTAAAACAGTAAATGTGTAACAAAGTCGTAGAGGAAGAAAGCCCCCGGCTTGGAGACACAATTTGAAGTTGTAATTTGTTTATAGCTTAGTTTGGAATATCAAGTTGTAGTATCGTTGTAAAACATGGTTTTAGTTTTGCGGATGTAATTTATTGGATTGTGAATGGTAATATAGGATGAAGAAAGCCCCCAGCTTGGACTCATATACACCATTGTTGTTGTTAGTTTTGTTGGATTGTCGATGTTGTTAGTTTGACATGCGAGGCATTAGGTAAGGCCATAAAGCAAGGAAACCATGGCGAATTTTTTTGCTGAGATTGCAATTTTTTTCCCACTGCCTATAATTTAACCATAACGTTGATATTTGAGAGCATTCATACAGACAACGAAAGGAAAGGGGAACGACACATTATAATAACCTGGGTACCAACACAACATAGGACACGAGATCCAGACACGGATGCGGACACTATACGGGCATGGGTACAAACGATATGTATCTTGAAAAATGATGTCTTGAAAAATGTATTATATTTTCTGGAAAATTCGACAAAGTTTCCTTTGTTTTCGGTCTAGCCCAACGTCACAGCGTCTCAGTCAGCAGTCACAACAGAGCAAACAGCTGTTCAATAACAATTCAGACTCACACCGAGTCGCACATTGCAATTGAAAAGAAAGTTTTAAAACCAAAACAAGTAGAATAAAAAATACGGCATCCACTAGTTTGGCCAACATGAATACATAATGTTTTACAAAACAAGCATGAGCTTAACATAATCATCATCATCTACCTTAAGCTCTATATAAAACAAAAAATCCTAAGTTTCGCTAGCATCTCCTTTTGCCTTTCTTGGCTAGCCGCTCCAACGCACCTCTACCTCTTCTCCAAGCTCACGTGTTGTTATTTGACTTTATGGAAAGTCTACTTGCTTTTATTTTCATCAGAGCAAGCATCGGTAAATGCTGAAATCATGTATGACCAGAATTAGAAAGTCTACCTGCTTGAATACTTTCGAGTAAATATAAACAAAAGCAGCAAGCTTGATCGCTTATTCAAAGTCCGAACAACATACCATCTTGCACACTACGGAAATCATCATTACCATCAGACTCGTTTGCTGTTGCAGCATTGGGATTTTCTTTTGACGTACATAAAGATCAGCTTAGCACATACTTGACAAAAGATTCAAACAAATCGAAGTTTGCTTCAATGGAAATATGATGAGTACATGACACCAGAAGATAGTTCACATAATGATCAAGGTAATCATGTTCTTCAGTATCTCAACTCTCTAGAAGCAGACACGTTCCATTTTCCCTATATTGATCTAGGAATTTTCCCCCTTACCTAGACTCATAAACAATGGGTAAGAATTCGGTTATTATTCCATTGGAAACTAAATCGAAATCCGGACAACATAATGAAGGAAACATCCAAACCAGTCGTGAGTGACCCTGTCAAACATTTTGGAGCAGAGACACATTTTAATTTTCACTTGTTAAGTGATCCAATCAGCTCTTTCCTTAGTTTGGCAGCAGTGTTTTAGTTCACTTTTCTGACGTTTTAGAATCATCAGTGCTCCAAACCCAAACCATATCCGGAGGAATGATGTGGAGAAAATACAATCATTAGTAAATGATTACAAAGAGAGTGAACAGCAACTTGAGTCCAGAAGATCAAAGAAAACAACCTGAATTCTAAATGCCAATATAAAGATCATGAAATCTAGAACAAACTGAAAAACAAAATGGTTAGGGTCAAGCCTTGTACCAAAAAAGGTTACCAAGGAAACAACAAAATGGCATTTTTACTTCTTTTGAGTTTCAATCATTTCGCTCAAATTTACGGTTCTATAAATTCATCTAGGAGGTCAATGAAGAAATCGAATATGAACGAAAATACAAAGAAATGCAAAATGAAGAGGAAATACGGTCTAAATTTTTTACTTTCCTTAATCCATACTGGTCTTGAAATACCCTTGTTAGAATGAAAACCTGCCTCGGAGGTGAAGTACTTTTATGACCTTTAACGAGCATTTGCTGGTACGGTTGATATATTTTGAAAGGATATCTGGGTATGGGGTTCAATGGCAAGGACTTTTCTTTTGTTTTGGGAGTTCAAAGTCTAAATTGGAACCACAGTACCAGTAGCATTGTGATAGACAAACAAGCCTGAATCTGGATTTGCTGAATTTGAAGTTTCATCTGCAGCAGTGAGATGGAGAAATCCTAGCTGCCTGCCGAATAGTGGAATGTCTCGACGAAAATGATTATTTAGGAAAATGATTCAACTCTTGAGAAAAAGAAAGGGAGAGGGTGGGTAGTTATTGTCCAAGCTGGCATGATGTAAACTTTTCAATTTTGGGTAGGCGACTAGGATTTCTCCTACCTCATTGCTGAAGTTGGAACTCGGAATTCAGCTCATCGAGTTTAACCCTTACCTGAATCATGAGGAATGTACCCACACAGTGACTTATGAGTTCTGATGGGATTTGCGCTTCATTTCTGTCCAACACGTTCTTCAAATCAGGACCCGTTGAATGCAATGAATTCAATGGGCAACAGGAAGTCAACAGATAATGAGAAGATGAACTTCCATGAAAAGCATCAGCAGCGGTATGTCTCATGGCCAACAAGCAAGAATCATCGAATGAAAGCCGATTACTGACATAGTCTATAGCGTCCTCAATCCTCTCAAAAGTATTTCCTGCTGCCTTCAAAGATGTTATAGCCTAAACAAATATTTAAGGGGAAGCTCTAATCAGAACTAGCAAACCATATCAGAATTAAAAGCAAAAGCTCAATTGGTCAACATGATGAATGATTGCCTCACCATGCCACCAATTTCTAACTCAGTTTCTAAAGAAAACTATATTTGAATATGGTGTAGCATAACAAACAAAAGCATCAAAGACATTAGTTCGTTTCTCGGGTCACTATCAGGCTTGTGCAAAGTACCGATGCATCTCATTGCTTCCTTCAAAATTATGAAACCAGTGATCATAGTCCCAATATTACTTCAGAATCCCACCTAAAATGGCATCTCACCATATTGGAGATAAGTGCCTTGTGTTTTATAGCTGCTGAAACATTTGATGAATTTGTAAATCAGAATGATGTGATTGATGCAAAGTACAGAGATGGTATTCCAATCAAATGTCCGTTGGGGATCTAAGAGCAGGTGGGCATAAGGAGTCACATATCAAACTAGTTAGCTATGGGGAAAATACTTCCTTGCACCATGATGATGATTTAATCAGCACCAAGAAGGGTTGTCAAAATTGTACAGTACCCATACGGGATAAGTATCATAAGGTACGAATCATACTGTGAAGTAAAACAAGTCTCTCACATACATAGCTTTTTGGAAAAGAAATCACAATTTGATTCTGTATCATAGGATATTTTGGCCTATTGTAGATGGAGGTTGGGGATGGCATTGATGAGATGAATGCCTTCTTGACATTGACTTGATGGATGAGGAGGTAATTGATCTTCACAATACACTCGATGTTTTCCTTGCTTTTTAGTTTCTTGTTAGCATGTAAGTGGCAAATGGTTATAACTTATAAAAGTAATGAGGAATACAGATTGTAAATGCCTAGTCAGTGTATCTTTCCAACATGTTATATAGTTGAAGGCTTGGAATTTCATATCCTCAAAGCTTCTTTTTCATACATGAATAGATTTTCAATATTATGTTAGGTATGGCAACTTTTAACTTTTATTTACCTTTGTAATATGCATATGAAGATGACACATGAAATGAGGAAAAGATACATGATAAGTACCTTGATTTAACAAAATTGGTGCCAAGTGTCTAAAGAAACAGAAAAAAAGGACAGAACATTCCATTCTGTACCTGCATAGCTGCATCTACCATTGTCCAAGCTTTGGTTTTCGAACTTTCAACAATGTCATGGACATCAGGTCCTGATTCCTGGAGGTGATTTGCAGGCTGATCAAACGAGCTCAAAGGCCCACTTGAGTCCCCTAAGTTGGTTGTGGTCCTCGGCCTTGCAAATGGCGAGCTTCCTTGGTAGGTGTTCCATTGTCTCAAGCAATAAAGAGCAGAAGAAACCTGCCAATGAAGTTAATTACAAACTTCAAGGAAACATACTCCCCCTCAGTCCTAGTTTGTTTGTCCCATTCTTGGTAGGTGTTCCAAAGTTGCGGGGTAGGCGCTCATTGCTGAGAGGTTGTGTCACAGGGATGTCTTCACAAGATTCAACCTCTGGGCTGTGCAAAAGGCATGAAGTGCCTGTTAACACCAAATAGTGACCTACGACATTATCCCGACTGAAATGACCCCTCCCATGAATTGGGATTAAGTAGTTCTTGAATCCCTCTATGAATGAAGTCAGCAATACATATTATATAGAAGAAAGCATGAGGACATAACCAAGGGTGGCGCCAGAAAATGGTGTCAACGGGTTCAGTGGGGTAGCATGTTGACCAAAAGCAGACACTTTCCTCACGTGCACCGCAGTTGAGTGCATATATGTTTCCTTTCAACTATTAGATCAAGCTAAGCTAATCCAACGGCCAAAAACACATCAGAAATCTCTTGTATATATGCATCATCGTCTCCATCAATAACCAAATCAAACCCTAGCTGCAGCTGATAACAAAAAACTGAACATATATGAAAATCTGTTCTTAGGGCAACTTGATTTATAACATATATAAGTTAAAAATCAACACCAATGATGGATGACTCGAATTACGTGAACAGCAACTTGAGCCCAGAAGATCAAAGAAAATAACCTCAGCTCTAAATGCCAATATAAAGATCATGAAACATAGAACAAACTGAAAAACATAATGGTTAGGGTCAAGCCTTGAACCAAAAAAGGATACCAAGGAAACAACAAAATATCATTTTTACTTCTTTTGAGTTCCAATCATTTCCCCAAATTTACAGTTCTATAAATTCATTTAGGAGGGAAAGAAGAAATAGAATAGGAATGAAAATACAAAGAAATGCAAATCGAAGAGGAAATACAGTATAAATTTTTTACTTTCCTTTATACTAGAATCTATTCTTTACCCATCAATAAAATAAATAAATAAAATCGGGGTATATCTTGAAACACTAGATGGGGAAAAATATTGAGTGTATCACTTACTGTAGTTGTGCCCACTGTCCCTAGGTATTTATCTAGATTCCTAGAAATACCTTTGTTTCCTTAGATAACAGACTTCCGAAAGCAGTAAAATTGGAAAGGAATTCAATTTGATGTTCAACAGTGAAAGAACTAACCTTAGTGGGAAAAGAATCAGATATCTAACTCCCACTCCTAAACACCAGAGAGGAAACAAATACACATTCCAGTTCCACGGTTCTGGAGGAATTGACTTGAAACAACGTGTAAAAGAGTCCTGCTCAATAATCAAGGAAGTTTAACGTAGTCAAAAGGGAAACATTGCATTATAAGCATATCAGTGAGAATTATAATACTGCAAGGACCAAGCGAATAAAGGAAAAATAAGTATGCAAAAGGAACTTAAAATAAACAAAAAATCTGCAATTAACATGACAGCAAACATAACAATATTGGGGCCAACAATGTGCTGCTGAAGCTATGGGCCGTAAATATATAATGGTAAGGGAGCATTCCACAATACTGCTAGTAAATGCAAGTCACTTCACCATTCTACTATTATTATGTGAATTTACCAATTAAAGTGAAATATAAACATCGCTTTGTGGGAAAATTAGCACAATCAAATAGAAATGGGACAAACAAAAAAATGGATTAAGGAAGTGGAAAGATAGATATTGTGCCAAGAAACATAAAAAAACTTAAATCAACAATGGCTCCAGTCGCTTCTGTCAAAGTTGGTGAAATGTCGAGTAAATCACGCCTGATCAAAATGTAGGTTTATATGTATATGCATGCAAAACAGAGAGAGAGAGAGAGAGAGAGAGAGAGAGAGAGAGAGAGAGAGAGAGAGAGAGAATTACAGGCGAAGCTTGCCGTGAGGTTCTTGAATGGATCCATAAGGGAGATAATCTTCGATATTGGGCCTATCCAAGACCAACTCAGGCTTGAGGAGTTTAGTTTGCTCATTTTAGGCCTCCCTGTAGCTTTCACCGTCAACTGAGTAAACAAGACCATAGATTAGAACAATGACAAAAGCGTCCCTCCAACAGGAAATTTAAGCGTATGATTTCTCAATCAATGGAAAAAGTGCTACTTTTGGACAAGTTATACCCCCGAAACTAGTGCAAATACAGATGCTACTCCTCAGAATCTGGGAAAACCACTCTCTCTGCTCATGAAGATATATATGAATAAATAAGATTCTAAATAAACATGGACCTTGTACTATGAAGCACTGACACTCCTAAATCCTAACTACTTGTTGTATCTATATTGGACACTCCAGAGACACACAAGAACACAACACGCTCGAGACACGCGAGGGCATGAATAGGACACGCCACGGAGTGTCCAATAAATTTAACTATTTTTTAAGCAAGGGATACCTCAGGGACACCTGTGTCTCAAATTGGACATGGAGCGAAAAATGAAGGGATCAATTTACAAAATTCTAGTTTATTTCAGGGGTATGATATTTCAAAATTATGAGGAAAATGTATGAACAAATGAATTATTTCTAAATAATACCCTTGTTCAACTTGTAATATTTAAAAAGGAAACAATAAGAGTTGTAAAGATAGTATTAATTTTTGTTATTTCCTGATTATATGTTCATGGGAATAAAACTAAATATCTATCTATATATTATGTATACAAGTTTCGCCGTATCACCCGCCGTGTCCGTGTCCCCATTTATTAGATCATGAAACCTAGAACAAACTGAAAAACATAATGGTTAGGGTCAAGCCTTGTACCAAAAAAGGATACTAAGTAAACAACAAAATGGTATTTTTACTTCTTTTGAGTTCCAATCATTTCGCCCAAATTTACGGTTCTATAAATTCATCTAGGAGGGAATGAAGAAATAGAATAGGAACGAAAATACAAAGAAATGTAAAACAGAGGAAATACAGTCTAAATTTTTTACTTTCCTTTATATAATCTATTCTTTACCCATCTAAAAATAAACAAATAAAATCGGGGTATACCTCAAAACACCTAGATGGGTAAAAATATGGACTGTATCACTTACTGTAGTTGTGCCCACTGTCTCTACTTATTTATATCTAGAAAGACCTGCAGCTATTCTGCCAAATGCACTAGAGATAGAGGAACACCCCACACTCCCAATTTCTCACTGCTAAAAGGCCCCTCTGTTCACAACCTGGCGTATATTTGGTGTACATCAAATAGTGTGGTCTCATTTCTCGGCCACATTCAATTAGAACTAAATTAAGATCATCTTGATCCATTGCCAATTTATTGGGATTATGTTTATGTATTAGCACTAAATTAGCATTCCATAACCTAATTACAACTGAATTAGCAATAAATTCAAGCTTCTAATGAACCATTACCACTGAATTTACATATATATACAAGTATACATACATACAGTACACATATACGTATTCAAGTACCACGTGATATATACCAACATACATGCACGTACAACTGTATATACATAAGTACATATGTACAGCAGTACATAGGACGAAGAGAGAGATATCGCAGGGACTTACAAGAGCGAGAGACACAGCGGGTGAGAGAGAGAGAGAGAGAGAGAGGGCCAGGCAGAACGGCGGACGACGGTGGCAAAAGAGCCTTGCTTCGTTCGAAACAGCGGGTGATTTCTGCACTTCTTTTTTCCGATCGGCAACAACACCATTTAAGGAGTTTTAAAAAAAAAAAATTAATTTCCACGTCATGACATAGGTTGAACCTATGTCATGCCACCAAAAACGACTTCGTTTTGTTTGTTCTAAACTCTGGGGTATTACAAGGACAATTTCTACCTATATTGATCATTATTTGATGATCCGAGACATTCTTTTTGTAAAACATATTACAACACATATGATGTATAAATTTTTCGTAAATAAATTACATGTTAGTAATTAATCTAAGTGAATTTCTATTTCCTAAAATGGATTTGGATACATTGAATCATATCCCTTTTCCATATGAACAACTCTTAGGAGACTTTAAGTACGTTTTCTATCTATCCCAGTGATGTTTTAATAATCTGAGACATTCATATTGTAGAACGCAGAAAAATACATATTATGTAAAAATTTCATATTAATTAGATACCGATTGGTACTTGATCTGTATGAATTTATGTTTCTTAAAATAGGTTTTGCTATACTGAATCAAAACCATATCCAGTCCACCTCAGCAGTCAGCTCGTTCGCGCCAAAACTCTTCCCCTTCTCTCTTCCACGCCTATTTCTCTCCGTCGTTACTTCCATCACAGATCTTCTCCTTCCTTTTATGAGAATCTCTCGAACCGTTTTCAAGTTTTCCCAAATGGATTATGCCCAATTTGAGGTCCGTGTAAACGAGGACGAACCGATTGAGGCCGAAATCAGAGCATTTGTGGCCGCCGACGCGTGCCCATTTCGATAGCCACCCCCCATCGTGTTGAAAACCATACGGAAGTGCAAAGGTGGGATCTGTGAAGAATCAAGTGAGGGCTTCCTGTTCGTGTGTTTACTGAAACAAATCAATGGAGCCCTAGCTTCACACCTCTAGAAAGGTACTGCAATTTTAAAGATTTTCATAACATTTTTAGAGTTTGTATTGCGATCTGTATTGGTTTCCTTGAGATGGGATCTGCGATTTGTATTGGTTGCCTTGTGATATGTATTGGTTTAAATTTGGGGATTTTTGTAAGAACAAATGGTACCTATATTGTGGACTCTTAAGATGATTGAACTGCTTGTTAAGAAATATAGCACTTAGGATGATGTTGCTTTTGAAGTTCTTTCTTGGGCAAATAAGTGAATTTCTATTTTATCATGTGTAGGTTATTCATTAGTATACATCTGCATTCTTGTTTTTCCAGTTTGGTATTGTTGTCGAGTTTACATCTGCATTCGATGTACTCAGCTGAACCAAGCTGCCATGGGTGCCAACTGCCAAGCACTTGCACTTGCAATTGAAGAATTCTTGGATGCTACTGCTTTGATTGGAAGGTTCTCAAGCTCATTTTATGAAGTCATTTGGTCCAAATTTCTTGCTGGGTCGTATAAATTAATAAATTTCCTTTTGCTGAGAATTTTATTTTCTTTGCCAATAAAAAAAATAGCCGTTGAAAAAATATAACCAATTGAAAAATGCCATGTCATCTAACTTTTTTTCAAAATACTTTAAATGCTTTTAATAGCTTGTTAGTTGTGATAGCTCGTTAATAGCTTGTTAGTTGTGATAGCTCGTTAATAGCTTGTTAGTTTTGATTATTCCACTGGGAATGCTCATATAGATAACTGATATTATTCCTTTGAATTACTGAAATACTGCGTTTGACGTAAAAACAATAAAGAGAAAAAAAAAAAAAAAAAAACTCTAGTACTTGATGAATTGAAGACATATTGTGGTCGTGGGATCCAAGGACTTGAGAACTGTTCTCCAGGTACCGACCACGTATCGACCGGCGTCGGGGACCCCGTTATGGGTCCCAAACGATTAATCCGAATCGTTGATCCATCTCAAATCAAATTCCGAATGAGCCTACGCAGAAATCGATGTAATCGGACGGTCCTAATGTCCTATGAGTTCGATCTAAAATCACCCTATTTCATTCAAAAGGACCCCGTTTGTACACTGTCGTACAAATGGGGTCAGTACCCCTTGTATTTCCGAGGACTTAAATGCTAAGCCTTGGTTACTGGATGGTTCTCCAATTGTCTTGGTCAATGATAAGCCCTTCACATTCAGATGACTTGGGCATGGAAGACTTTTGATCCAAAATATGTCCACACATACTTTCTTGGAATAGTCTTTTCTTGGGTACTTCGATCCAAAATGTGAGACCTCATCTTCTCACGAGCTTCAGTACCAAAACAAACAAAAACAAAAAAAAAACTTCTCACGAGCTTCGTACCAAAAAAAATTTCAACAATGATACATGTACAACAATATCTGAGGATTATGAGGATCACATCAAACCACCTTAGGATGCCCAGAGCTGTGCTAAGAGTTAACCTTAGGTGGTTTGTGCTTGTGTGAGTGTGTTTGGAGAGGGGTACGTTGGTAATCCGGCCCTGGATGAGAAGCCGGACTAAACAGAAGCCCCCGCTTATGTTTAGTCCGGGGGAAGGGAGATGAGGGGAGCCCGGACGATTTAGTCGGGGAGAGGTTTTGGTGCTCCCAAACAACGGATGAGGAGGGGGCGGATTATTTAGTCGGGGGTAAAAAACTGCATCCAAACGGGCTCTACAGTAGTTTGGATGGATAGCAAAAATGGAGATTAGTGATGGAATGGTGGTGTGAAAAAGTGAATAGGCAAAGTAGAACATGTACTTTTTTGGTACTTTCAGCTAGATATTTTGCCTAGTAGTGTTGGAGATGCTCTAACCGGTTTTAACATAATCTCGCGTTTCCCTTAGAACCGACGTGGTCGACGGTGAAACTCTCTCCGTCTCCCATTTACCCTGTACCTTTCCCGTCCGATCATAATCATCTCCGACAACGGTCAGCAACTTAGAGGCTAAACGTGGCGTCTCCCCTGGACATAACTACATAAAAGTTCAACAATGATCTTCGGCATTTGACATCTAGGGAAAATGCCTTCATTTAAAATTAAAAAAAAATGAAGAAATTTCCATTGGATTTCATAAATCAGAACAGCCATAAAAGGACACCTTTCACCAAAACACAAATGTGCAACAACATTCCACACCTATGAATCGTCTGATCTATCAGTGATCAGTTAACCATTAACATAGCACTAGGTACTGAAACTACTGAAATCAGGGTCTATAGAGAGAGAGAGAGAGAGAGAGAGAGAGAGAGTGAGTGATTAATCCACTCCTTCTCTGGTATACCATTTGCAATATTACTTACTCTTAGTGAATGAGGGCTTACCTCATCCTCGGATCTTGCTGGGCTTGGTGGAATGGTTGACTGGCTGGAATCATTTTGCTACCAAGGACAGACTGAGAAAATGGGGCATTACCAAAGACTAAGATAGGTCACAACCTCGAGGGGAATTGACGCCGGTGAGTGGCTGGTGAACGGATGGCGATTCTACTGGGAAAGAATTACAGGAGGAGAGGCGTGCACCAGTTCCAACTGCTACACTTGTGCAAGGATTTAGGTAATGATTTTCAGTTGCATTTCATTCTGATACCCACTCGATGTTGTTTTAAAGGACGTTTCAGGAGATCTCCGGTGCTTCCTTGCTTCTCTGAAGTTTCTTAAGATTTCATTCTTGTCTTCAGCTTCTATGTTGCTTGGTTGTATTGTTATGTGTAAAACATCATCTGCAATGCTTGATGTCTTAGAATCGCGAACAGAGGATAAATAGAACATGGAAGCCAAGGAGGACAGTTTTTGTGACTGTGGGAACAACTTGTTTTCATGCTCTTGTTCAAGCAATCGACACAACTGAAGTTAAGGAAGAGTAGTTTCGGAAAGGTTACACGGACCTACTCATTCAAATGGGTCACGGATCCTATGTCCCCATGAAGGTATTCACAAGCTTTTTTGTTGCCTTTTTGCTTTTGAGTTCTTGTGATTGGTTACCAGGTTAGCCATATAAAACGAATTGCTTACAAAGATTGAACAAATGTCTGAGCATATAAAAACCTACTTATGAGACAAAACATGTTTGCTACTGAAACCGAGATTGAACAGAGTTACTGTAGTTTCCTTTTATAGGAAAATCAGGATGCTATGTTTATCTGGATTTGATATCCGAGTTTCAAATGGGAAACCTGAATCTAAGCGGGATGCCCGTGTCTACCATGGTTTCTTAGTTCTCGACTTCATATTTATATGTGCTTTAGTTAGAATTTTTCATATTCCTGTACATTTTGGTGCTTGGCAAAATAGCATGTATAGTCATGATTCAATTCAGAATAGCTTGTATAGTCATGATTCAATTCAGGATATCAGTTGAATCATGACCAAAATCTACTATCTAATGTTGTATTTTAGTTGTAAAAATAAAATTATAAGAATACAAATAAAATTGGAGGCATACAAGGGAGAAAATATAATTTCACATATACATATAAGAATATATAAATATAATTATACATATATGTATGTCGGGGCGGGTATCGAGGTGGGGTGACCATACCCCTGCCCCTACTTAGCCCTTGCGGATTTTTCAGAATCACTCCCTGCCCCTACCCGTCACCCAAAACAAATAGAAAACACCCTACCCTATCGGGGCGGGGTAGGGCAGGTTCGGGGTGGGGCGGGTTGAATTGCTATCCCTAAATGAACTTCAAGATTTCTATTCTAATAAAGAAAAAATACCATGAACCCACTAATCCAGTTCATCGTTGCAACCACAACTCTGAAAATAAACTTAGAAAGAAGCAGGCCACTTAGAATTGCAATGGCCAAGACTAGTCATCTCCATGCTTCTATTGTCATTCGGTCGAGATTGAAATTCAGCCTTATGCATAACTAAGCTACATATAACGAGTACCGCAGTCACGACGAAGGGGAATGGCTGCACCAAGACCCATGGACTTTGACAGTACGTAGGTCTCCCCAAAATTGGTCAATGGAGTCATTTACAAAATGTTCTGTCGAGGATCATGCGTCCCAGTGGCATAGAAAACTGACTTTTTCTGCATTATCAGGTGTATAGCTGGTGGTGGGGATCTTAGGTCCCGCAGCTTGCCTCCTGATGTCGTCGAGAACACCTGTGGGTTTGAAGTGCTGCATATTCTAATTTAATGGTGCTCTAAGTGAGAACTCAATTTGCCTATGCTTATTGACTATTTGAGGTTTCTTAAGTTAATGATTGTATTGCCCTGTTCTAGCGGACGGTGGTGGGATTGATCTCGAGGATTAGTTTAGGTCCGCTAAGCTTGTCTTAACACCTGAGTTACTAAGAAAGGAAAAAAAAAAAAAAAAAAAAAAAAACTTAATGATTTTCTTGCTTGTTGGAAATGAAAGGAGAGGAAGTGGATCTTGAGTTTTTTCTTTGTTTTTTTGGTTGGTTATTTCGGCAAGTTCAGTTTAGGTTTTTGTGGGATTAGAAAGAAGAAGCAGGAATTTATTTGACAAATGCGACCTAAACCACTGTGGTGACCCAATCTTTGAAGTAAAACCTGATGAAGGATTTCAAAGTTTCTCGCTGTAAGTTGAGACCTTTTACCATCATTGCCAGGTGCTTCCACAGGCACCTGGCTGTGATTAGCTAAATGATTTAATGATGGAACCAGGTGTAATTTTTCTGAGATTCGAACCTCATTAGTTTAAAAGCAACGAAGGACTTTTGATGATTTAGGCAAAAGAATACCGGAATGGATTACGCAAAATAGTAGCAGTTTAAGAGGGTGTTCACCTCACAGCAGCAAAAAAGGCCCAGTTGTGTTATGGTAATTGTAGACCTTGTAGTTTGAGTGAGTTAGTTTAGCTTATCTTCGTCTTCTGGTGTAACAGTTTAGTTCACTAAAAGATCAATTGTCCTTTTTGTGCTGAAATTTACTGCTTAGAAATCCCGGTGCAAAATAAAACATGCTCTCAGTAAGGGGTATATCTTGGTACGTAAGAGGAAGAAGACTGGGTACATTTCTTTGTCAAAATACTGGTGAGTATACATGGAAAGCATAATTCGTGATCTAAAAGCAAGGTTCTTGAAAATTGCTGGCTTATCCCAATTTTAATTTCCAAATGACACGATTGCTACTTTTGAAGCATGTTCTTTAGTTAGTGCTGAAATTTACAGCGTAGAAATACTTTTGAAGCATGTTGGACGAGTGCTAGTGGGGACGTGAGAAACACCCGTCAAAGCTAGTAAATGAGCCTGGGCAGCCTCTCCACTCCTTGCCAATTGGTTTTGAGGTGGATGCTTTAACAAGAATCATGCACTCTCATAGTATATCTATCCTTGATATTGGACGGACATCTTTTTAGCAATCACAAATGCTACTTATTGGGTTCAGTCACCTATCAGATTCTTGATTAATCCATCTATAATATGCAGCAATGAGTTTGCTCAGCCCGATGCTTTGAATATCTTCTCTCTCTCCCCCTTTTTTTTGTATCCTCAATATATAACTTGCCATAGATTGGTCTAAAAGTCTCTCTTACATGTGGCCAGATAACGAATCCCAGTTGAAAGAGGATGAACAACTTGCCAAAGCTATACAAGACAGCTGGAATGTTGAATCTCCAACCCGTTATGGACATGGAAACCGACATCAACCCATACCTTCCCCCTACTCAACAGGGTTCAGGTACAGGAGTCCTGCATGGCTATTGTACTTTACCTCACAATTCTGCTCCCAATTTGTTTTAATCACATTCTGTATTTTATAGTATCTTATTGCATTGATCTAAAAACAGAAGTATCTCTTTGCATGGCATATTACTTTTGTTTTATCTTTTATATTTTGTTTTTGGTTTATCTGTTCTTGTCCTCGTTTTCCCATTCTTTGTAAGCACAGGAGACATTGGAATTCATCACCTTTAGTTGAATTGATATTATTATATCTCTAGTACTTTTTGCTTCTAAACCTGTTGTTTTCACCTTTACATCAAATCCATCAAACCTTGACGATACGTCTGGTTATTCAGTAAATGAGATTCTTAATGTTTATCCATTGTTTATTTTCAAAACCTTTCATTCTTGGAACTATTTGTATGCTCCTATAAAGATGCATCAACATGATTAGCTATTTGTGGTCATTCCTACCAATTGAAGGTAATCTGTAAGAGGTTTATATTTGACTGGTAGCGTCAGTCAGTTTGAATAAGAGATTCTCTTCTTGACAAAGCAAATTTGATTCTTTATGGTTTGCATGATTGTGGTTGCATGATGTTAACATGTGGAGTAATTTAGCAGAAAAGATTAATGGAATGAACTGTTAAAGAGAAAAATGTAGTTGACTGAAGCAATTTGTTTCCTGTGTTAGTTAGCTGTAGTTAGAATATTTGGTGTCATATGCAGGCTCTTCCAATACCCGGCCCATGGAGAAGCTTTTGGAATCAACTTTTTCAGAAGCATTAGGTTTCTAATTACTGCTTTATTGATACCACTTTTGGATACTGATTGAATCACCCATTTAGAAGCACAATGGGAAAATTTTGATTCCTTGCTAATGTTTTTCAGTTGAAACTTGAAACACATGGTTTTATAATGTGTCAAAGAATGACGACAACCGTCTTCAATTTTGTGTTTGGTCGGACTCTAATTCCTGAGTCCATGAACCTAAAAAAAGGTTTTTCTTTTTCCAGTACATCTTCCTCGATGCTGAGGGCATCCCCGAAGAGCTGGAATTTCCTGACATTTCTTGTAATGCCCCACGTAGACCACGAGCCCAGTACTGATTTGATCCACAAGCCACCCCACATGGTCCAAATGCTTAAGCCCAAGGTACTAGTAGTCTCTTACATGGTTTGCTGTATGCCCAAGATCACCCATGTAGACTTCCCTAAGCACTCTACCCCCAAAATCTGGGGTATTACAATCTCCCCTCCTTTATGGCCTCACGCCCTCGCGAGGGGTTGAGCACTAGAGTCACCACTCTTTGGGTCTGTTCCCTAGTTCTAGAGTCACCTCGGCCTCTCTCGGGTCTTTTCTCTGATGCCATGACCACATGGTCATGTACATGGGTCACTCTGATACCATTTGTAATGCCCCACGTAGACCACTAGCCTAATACCTTGATTTGATCCACAAGCCACACCACATGGCCCAAAATGCTTAAGCCCAAGGTACTAGTAGTCTCTTACATGGTTTGTTGTTTGCCCAAGATAACCCATGTAGACTTCCCATGTGGGACTAAACACTCTCTACCCTCAAATATGGGGTATTACATTTTTGATTGGTTGTCTTGTATTTTTAATAATTTGTTTGAAGCGTTGTCATGTTGAATCGTGTACAGAATACGATGGTTTAGATCATTCTTAACCGGATGATTATGTCATGATTTCAATATCAAAGTGGTGGACACGACTAGAACATTGAGAAAAATACCAATGACAGAGTCCCCTTGAATGGTTGAACGGGGTCGTTTTCCATTTATGATTTTTGTCTATAAATCAATAGTACTTGATGAAACTGTCTGAGGTGTGCACTAGTTGTCATTTTCACAGCAAGTCAACTTCAGGCTCTTTCAAGAAATGTAGAGCAGCATAATCACCATTTCTTTTTCATGTCTTTTATTAGGATATGCACTGGTTGTAACACCGAGATTGGTTATGGAAGACCTTTGAATTGTATGGGTGCATTTTGGCATCCAGAATGTTTCAAATGCCATGCTTGCAACCGACCAATACATGACTTAGAGGTACAAGAACTACTTGTAATAAGGAGCTAAAACGTTTTAGGTCTTGTCTAATTCGTATCTAGTACCAATGTCTCGTATTACTTCTTCTTCTACTTTGCTGTTGTGGAATTAGAATAACAGTGGTGAACAGTGCTGAGTTTCCGTTCTGTTGTTTTCCTGTAGTTTTCTATGTCTGGGGGTTATCCTTATCACCAGTCTTGCTACAAGGAGCACCATCACCCGAAATGTGAGGTTTGCCAAAAATTTGCAAGTATCAGATAATGTTAACTCTTCCTTTCACTATGTTATTCTATTGCTGTTGGAAGTACAATGATATTTCATACTTTCTCTATCCCTAATGTTGGTCCCTTGGGGAATTTCAACTTTTAAAAGGGGCATGCAATAAATGCATTCAACATTGAATTGTGAGTATTCATTGCTCACTTGACTGCTTTATATCAACTTCTATGTACATTTTTAGCTCTATGTGTGGATGAGTTTTGGAAAAGAGTTAAAAGGTTTATCCTTTGAATTTTCAAATAGGACTAAGAATTCGGACCATCCCAAATTGGGAAGACGAACGGTTTTGTTATGGACAACACATGTCAATATCATAGTACAGGGTGGATGACTTAGTGGTTATAATTTTGTCTTCTCGTAAAAGTAAATGATGAGGAATCATTGTTTTTACCTGAAGCATGTATTGGTGGGTTGTAATATGAGTTCTAACTTCTAATCCATGGTCTGGTATCTAAAAATCTCTTAGGGTCAAATAATTAGAAAAATATAGTGGTTGGGTGTGGTGGTTTGTAGTTTGAATTGAAGTGCCCTTAGTCAGTATTCAATATCATGGGGTGGCAGATTGGCAGTTCATGCTCTAGTTCTCAAATTTGCAAATAGATGGTGAGATCAGCCAAAGTTGACAAATTCTTTGAGCAGCTTGCTTTTTGGGGCACAAATCCAAGGATTTGTTAATATCTTGTTGTCTAGTGGCTGTAAACTGCACGCTGTGCCTGTTGTTACGAAAAAGCTCATGCTTTGCCCAGAGTATTTAAATAATGACAATGTGCAAGTAATTTGTAGATTCCCAGCACTTATCCACTGTTTCCTCTATATTAGATGTTTGGATTTTTCTATTGTGCCATTTATCTTACGAAATGTGCAGACACATTTTACATTTCGTTCCCCCATAGAAGTTGTACACGTAAGCTTATAATTTTCTCAGGTATAGGTACATATACTTGTATTTGCACATGTGCTTGTAAGAATTCCCTTCTCTCTATAGTTTTGGACCTTTGGTTGGGGCCTCAGCCCACTTCCGTTCCTGCCTTTTGTATTGGACTATTGGTCACTTAGGTTTTAAGTTTTAAAGGTTTATACGATAGAAAGCTAGGGAAACATGAACTGACCAACTAATTTTGGAAGAAAGGGAGATTGGATGAAAATTTAAACACGTTACTTATCCTAGAGTGCTGTTTTACGTCTGAGTTAGTATAGCGTTCCAGTGGTGACCATTAAGGTTGTGATGCTCACAAAACCTATTTATTTGCTTTTATCAGATTGATACAAGTTAAAATTAGGCACAGAAAGGAGTAGGACAGGTTTTCTTGCTGCCTGCCCCTTTTAACTAGGAATCTTGAATCAATGAAAAAACCGCCCCTATTAGAAGTCTCTGAAGTATGTTGAGCATACGTGAAAAGCGGATAGCAAATTATGAAGAACAGGGATTGGATGGTATAATGTTCAGGAATGTTGGAGAGCTTCTGCAGATTAGAGAAATCTGGGGAAGCCATCTTTACGTAGGTCAACTCTTATACATCTGTAATGCATACCATTGTTGCATTGGCGCCAGAAATCTGTTAATGTAGATTAGATCTTCTATAATGTCATCTCGTGAAATTTGAGAAATTAGATTAGTTTTCTTCTTCTCTTCATGTTTTATTTGACAATCCTTTCTGGTCCTTCAGAAGTAATAGAAGATATTTTTTCTCTTTACAGATTCCAACAAACGCTGCCGGTCTTATTGAGTATAAGGCACATCCTTTCTGGGCCCAGAAATACTGCCACTCTCATGAGCATGATGGGACTCCTAGGTGCTGTAGCTGTGAGCGTTTCGAGGTCAGTTTGAATAAAATAGAATCGAAATAGCAACTATTTTGGTTGTATTTGGTTGATGGGAAGGGGCATTTCCGCTTTTTCTTTGTGGTATTGGGATCAAATATTTCTTTCCTTCTTGGTATGAAATGTCTTCTGATGGTGGTTATCTTATTAGGAGGAGGTGGTATTGTAAAGGTATAACTTAGTATAATGACAATATAAAGTGAGGCTTTTTCAAACTAAATATAGAACTCTTCCGTCCTAATCTGTTTGTGCCGTTTCTGCCAGTCTTGCAACTCATTGAGAAAATTTTATAAACTATTTTCACTAAGCAAATGATCTCAATTAGTTCTTGTGAACGACGTTTTTATAATTACCTAGAGGAATAAATCAGGAAATTAATTTTTTTTTGAGATATCCGAAATAGTAGAAATAGATAAATTGAGACGCCGGAAGTAGTTGATATGCTTATTTTGTGTTCAAACTTATCTGAAGGCAGGCATCATGGAGATGTCGATTATATGAACACTTAAGTATTTACTGTTTTCCCCATTATTGTAGACATCTAGTACTCAACTTTGGAGGCCAATTCCTAGATACCATTCCCGACTACCAAACAGACCCTTTGTGGTTCTAACTTCTAAGTTAATTCGAATTGTCTATGTTTCCTCATGAAATTTTGATATAGTGGATCTTTGCTAATCTTATGCAGCCAAGGGAAACACAATATGCTGCCCTTGACAATGGTCGCAAGCTGTGCCTAGAGTGTCTGGATTCTGCAATTATGGATACTAATGAGTGTCAACCCCTTTATGTTGACATTCAAGTTTTTTATGAAGGGTTGAATATGAAAGTGGAGCAGCAGGTTCCGCTACTCTTGGTCGAGAGGCAAGCACTCAATGTAGCCATGGATGGGGAAAGGAGGGTAAGGCCATACTGTTATAGTTATGCTCTAAAACTTCATAATGGAAACCCAAATTGCTTTAACTTTGCTCCATTTTGGAGCTCAAAATTGAGTTTCGTCTCCAAATATGAAGACTCTACCCACAACTGGAGACTTGTTTCCATTGTTTACCAAATCCTTTTTGATAAAGCGGGTGTTATTAAAAAGATGTTGAACATAAATTTAAAATAAGACAACGTCGAATACATTCAATAAAAGTTGGAAAAGTTATAATTTGCAATTTGTGGTGGATGTTTGTGAAATAGTTGAACTTAGAAAGAAGTTGGAATTTTTTTTGGAGGGTGGGGAAATGGTTGAATTTTTGGGAGTCGATATAGGAATGGAGATTTGTGGCTGGAGATGGGATGAATGGTAAAATTCTGACCACATTTCTTGGACTAGAAATTATATTTTGAGTCCCCATTTTCTAGACTCAGTTGGAGATGCTCTGACTTTAGTAATGTAGTTTTTGCTCGGTATCCTTTTGATGATTTCCTCTAGTAGGGAATAGAAGCTAATACTGCTTTCTCATGGCCAGGGTCATCATCACATGCCCGAGAACAGAGGGCTCTGCCTGTCAGAGGAACAAACTGTCAGCACTGTAAGTTCTTCTTCTTCTTTCTTTTTCTTCTTCTTCTTCTTCTTCTTCTTCTTTTGATATCATCTGTTTCTTTCTTTTTCTTTGGAGTTTTTGAGTCAGCTTTGATTTCATTAGCTCACAATTTGTGTCTTATTTACCTCAAATATGATCAGATATTAAGGCGACCAAGAATTGGGGGAGGAAACAGAGGTATGGGCATGAGAACAGAACCCTATAAACTCACCCGTCGTTGTGAGGTGACTGTGATTCTAACTTTTCATTCAGGTTGCTGACTGGGTCAATATTAGCTCACAAGATGATGCATGCATGGCTTCGAATTAAAGGTGATTCCCTATTCTGTTGCCCATTACTATTCATCGTATTGCTCCACAGAAGCACCTAAAAGATTTTTTCCATTTTCAAACACTATTTTTTGTCATGAATGCGTGAAAAACCCGAATAAGCTGTGTTTTTTCTCAAAGGTTTCAGGGGTGGTTTGGGATATTGAAAACAATTCCAAAGAGGCTTTTAACTTTGCGATCCTTGTAATGTCTTAGTTTTAAAAACAAGGTCGCTGAGTATTGCATTTATATTTATATACAAAAAATTCCAGTGTAAAATGCTCTCTATCACTATATTTGTGGGGAATACCTGACATAATTTTCATTTGTTTGAAAAGGATATCGAACTCTGAGTCAAGATGTTGAAGAAGGTATTTGTCAAGTTATAGCCGACATGTGGTTAGAATCCCAGATTTTGTCCATGTCTAGTAGCAACGCTGCTTCAACCTCCTCCTCATCGTTAACGGAGGGGTCAACATCTCCACTTGAGAGGAAGCTTGGGGTTTTCTTCAAACAGCAGATTGAATCGGATACATCACCGGTTTATGGAGACGGATACAGAGCCGGTCAACAAGCAATCCTCAAATATGGCCTACCAAATACCCTTGAACATGTTAGATTGACAAGGTATTTTCCTTGTTAGAAAGTACAGATCCTGAATTTTGTTGGGAATTAATGATTTTTTCTTTTAGAGTGAAGAAGTTTAGGCTCTTCACAATAGTGGTAAAGAAATATTCAGATATAGAGAGCAGAGAGGGAAGTTTTGATTCTTATACCTGTATACCTTGTAGATGTAGTCCTTTTTGTACATTGACACAAAATTAATAAAATTTGAACTGCGTATTTTTTAAGTTCTTGTGTGAGTGCCTTTCCTTTGTTTTAGATTTTTGCCAGCTTAAAAATCAAAATTTATTGTTTTTATAAACTTTTTTATCATTCCGATCTTCAATTCAATTTACATGCATCTCAACTGATACATTAGCTAAACTCTTCCCAGAGGTCTCAAATTGGCCTTGTTCCAGAATTTTTTATCGTTCCGTTCTGTGCAAAATTAAATCCCAAAAATAC
>JADGMU010000739.1:0-78327 GCA_016920895.1 Vaccinium myrtillus | reverse complement strand
ATAAGAACAAGAAGTTTGATGCAACATGCCATGATTAAGAAACAAAGTGAGAAGGTAATTATTGAGAAATTCACCCCCATTATCAGACCTAACAACCTGAATGGAAGTATGAAATTGAATAGACACAAAAGATTTAAACTGAGCAATTTTAGTTTTGACCTGAGATTTGTAATGCAAGGGAAATAACCAACTAAATCTGGTACAGTCATCAATAAGCAAGAAATAGTACTTAAAGCCTTGAAAAGAAGGGATGGGACTAGGTCCCCAAACATCTGCATGAATCAACTAAAAAGGAAGAGATGCATGTGTAACAGATAATGGAAACTTCAGTTTTTGACTCTTGGCAACATTACAACTAGTACACTGCACCTGTGCAGTTTTATGAATAGGTAAATCAAGTTGAGTAATAAGAGGATGAAATAAGGCAGAACTAGGGTGTCCTAGTCTTTGATGCCACAAGAAGGCTGAGGAATCATGACACAAAAGAGCTTGAGAAGAAGACACTCCTTTAGATGAGTTCAGTAGTGGATAAAGGCCCTGTCGGCAGTGACCCTTGTATAGGATTTGGTGAGTTGCTTTGTCCTGAACAACAAAGCCATGGGAATCAAATATAACCAAGCAATTATTGTCTTTGGACAACTGATGAACAGAGAGCAAGTTATGAGAGATTTGAGGTACATGAAGTAGATTAGTGAGACTAAACTGTGCATAAGGTGTGGGCAGCAAGCCTTTACCTGAATGTGCAATAGGAATAGTAGCTCCATTACCAACTGACAAACCCTGAGATCCCATGTATGGTTGATGTAGAGAGAGATTGGACAAGTCATTAGTTACATGGGTGGTGGCCCCACTGTCAAATATCCACTGCTGAGATGAAGGTTGAGCATTTCCAACTTGAAAAGACTGAGGCATATAACCTTGAGAAGTACCAACTGTAGGATTAAAGTGAGGTTGAAAACCTTGGTGAGCCAAATGTCCTTGATGAGGAAGTGAATCTCCATTGTATGAAGTAGGACTAGACTGAGGCACAGGATAATTCTCAGGAGAGAAAGAAGTGTAAGCAATTGGCCCTGCAACAAAATTAGCCTGTGGTGACATTGAAGGATAAACCATATGACCTTGTGGTTGATAGCCTTGCGGACCTCTATTCTGTGGTTGATACCCCTGTGATGGTCTCCACTGTCCAGAATTCACATACCCTTGATTATAGCCTTGCTGCCCTGATGAAAATTGTGACGGAGGTGGAAGTGACATATTCTGTCTCTGATGACAGTAATAAGCAGAGTGATTTGTTCTCCCACATATTTGACAACCATTCCTCCTTCCACTATTATCATAAGTCCTATTTCTGTTAAAGTTCCTCTGATCTTGAGAGCGATAGGACACAAACTGTGTAGATTGTGTAGCTTGGGAAGGGTGTGTAACCTGTGGTACATTTGGAATAACAGCAGAAGAACTTGCCCAGGACTAACTTGAGTACAAGTAGACAAAGAAGATGGTGCGTACATATTGACAGAGGTTTGTACTGCAGAATCCAATGGCATAGACTTAGGTGTGGCTAAGAACACACTCTCTAAGGATGACATTTTTGTACCAGAAATAGATTCTGCATTGAGCATAGTAACCAGTTCATCAAATGTGAAGGTTCCACCTGTGGTATGAATTGATGTTCGAAAACCTCTAAACTCTTCCTCTGGAAGTCCATTAAGAGTGTGAAAAACTAGATCATCATCAGTAACTGGAACACCTGCTGCTGCAATTCTATTGGCATAATCTTTGATCTGATCGATGTAGGACTCCATTGTGCCAGTCTTGGTGATATTGTACAAACGCCTCTTGTACTCATGAACATGAGTACGAGTCAACGAATTAAATCGTGACTCGAGCGACTGCCACACCTGATATGCATGCTCAAACCCTAGAACTAAGGGTAGAGTTGTGGCTGATAGAGTTGTAGTTAAACACGACAACAGCTGACTGTCAATCAAATACCATTTCGTGTACTCTGGATTAGTAACACGATTATTACAAGCATCTACGATTTGTGGTGAAGGAGCTCGATTTGATCCATCAAGAAAATCAAAAAAGCCATTTGCACGCATCGCATTACGAATTTGTGTTTTCCAAAGAAGATAATTTGTAGAGTCAAGTTTGATTGTTACCAGTGACTGAAAATTTGAAACAAGGAAGGCTAGGGCAGGTGGTATCACCATGGTCGTTGTGCTTGATCCACTTTCAGCCATGACAAATCATAAACTGGAAACCCTCAGTTTGACAAATCAAAATTGCTCGCAGGATCGATCGTGACTTGCGTCGAGAGGCTTTGATACCATGTGGAAATTCATGATTGTATGCACATTCTTCTAATTCGACAGATAGAAATCAAGAAACAAACATAATGCAGAATCGTAGAGAGAGAAACTGTGAAACTGTAAAATAAATTCAATATCTTTGCTTGGCTGTTACAACCTGATTACAACTGTTTTATAGACCACTAAACCGCCTTAACAGCCTCAACCGACTTAACATAAGAAAGTATCACCTGTACACAAGTCCACAATACAACTAATACTCTAACACACACGCCGTCATGCCTTCCATTGGGGTTGGAAACACGCTAGAAAATTAATGCATTTACTTACTAGGCTTTCTCTCCCCCTTATTGTCAAGGAAAAGCAAGGAGTAAGTGCATACAAAATATTGGGTCATAGGTCATAGGTAAGTTTATTTATAAGGCGACCAATTCGACATTTAAGGGCACGTGTGATAGAGCTTGCGGGGAGCTTTCTTCTTGATCAACCGGTGTTGACCGTGTTGGAAGAAGTGAGATTTTGACGAGGAGATATGATGTTCAGGTCATTGATGGTGGGTTGGAACAAGAACAAAATGACTAGAAGGGGTCAGTCATGATTTCTTTTTGCAGGTAGACTACAAGTGTATTGGATTACAAGTTAAAAACACTAGTGTTTTAGTAATATCCAGTTTGCAAGACCTTATTTTTCTTGTATAATCTCGTACAAATGCTGAATGTAAGTGGTGTATTTTTGTCTACAGGGTGGTTTGATAACCAAAATAATTTCTAGTTTTGTGAATCCAAACTTTGTGCCTCTTGCTATGTTGGAATCGGGGGGCCTGCTGTCCGCTTGGGGACAGTAGGAGCTGCTGACCATAAAACTCTGTCGTTGTATGGATAAACCACCCACTCAATTTGCACCCCTTAAGTCTCCGTTTGGCTTTCACCCAAGGCATGCACTTGGCCAAAAGATGAACAACATGGACTCCAAACCCCTCAGCCGTTTTTTTTTTTAATTTTTATAATCGGATGTCCGGACAGCTTGCTCGTATATCGACTAATTCCGGGACTCTAAAGATAACGATCGGGTATAACCCCGCAGTAGCGCCAAGGTTTGGGATGATTGGCCTCCGTGGAATTCGAACATGTAACCACATAGTCAAACACTTATTGTTTTTTCATGCCCACTTTGTCATGGAAGCATGGACTCCAATCCCTTAATACAAATTAGAGGTTGTTTCTCATTTACTAAAATCAACTCATTTGCTAAAATATAGTTTCCTCATTTACAAAAATCAACCGTTGATTGGTTATCAATTCGGATTGTGTATATCCCTACTGACAACCCAAAATTAACAGGGGTGAATATGAGTTGAATTTGTAAGGACACAAGTATTTGTTCAACATTGACTCAGTTTGTATCATATGCGTATTGCCTCTTTTTTCCTTGTTAACCATGATCCATTTTTTTTTTTTAAATGTTTGCATTCTTCTTATCCAACTTTATCATTTAAAAATATAAATAAATAGTCACAAACCCCAAAAAGATGAAAAAGTAAACTGAGATGGATAGAAACTTTTTCCCCTCTATGGGCTTGCAATAGCCAAACGTAGACTTAAGAGGTGCAAATTGGGTGGGGGGTTTATCCATAGAACGACGTAGTTTTAGGGTCAGCAGCCACTGTTGTCCCCAAGCGGACAGCAGGCCCCCCGATTCCTGTTATGTTGTGTTAAAGATAGGTGAAATAGTGTGTCATGGTGTGTGATCATGTTGAGTGTGGTGAGGACAACAAACTAATGAATCAGGTAAATTCATGTCTTCGATCTAATCTGATATTCCAGCCTGTGGGGGGTGAATAGGTTTGGATCCTGTAATACACAAATTTTCTTTGCAAGCAAATGGATTAGCAAATCAAGCGCATAATTAAAATATGAAGTACTGAAAATAAATAAGAGATGAGACAGAGGATTTTTATAGTGGTTCAGCTAATTGCCTAGTCCACTCTTCAGTGATGTTCTTCGTGAACACTCACCGGTATCCACTATGTTCTCAGTATTTACACTTGGGTTGGATTTCAAAGGAGCCAACACCCCTTTACAACAACTCTTCTGGTACACGCAGACCATACACAACTCACTGGTACACACAGACCAGTTCACAAAACTCACAACACCGATACACGCAGACCGGTTCAATATTGGTACACGCAAACTAGTTTACAACGTCCCAGATATGATGGGTAATTCAAACTCTACCTCTACCTAGTAATAGAAGAACAAAATCCTAACTGACAACACAATGGATTGGGTTCTCTCTCTCACAAGGTGGGTTTATATGTGGTGTGATTCAATCCCTCTAAGTAAGGGTGATTTTACAAGTGTAGGCTCACACACAGAGAGTATAGAAATCTACAGTGAAAAATTCTCTTTGAAAGTCTGAAGAAGATAATCTACACTGTATATTTCAGACTTGTATTCTTTGAATATTGAACGATTGATTCTTGGAAGGCTTGGTGAGAATTGGTAAAAATATTCTGGGGAGAACTTCTCTTTAAATAGACAAAAGATGATTCCAGAAGAACTTCAAAGATGAGCTTCAACGTTCACCACAATTAATGCAATGTGTTCCTTTACGCCCAACGATCATCTCATTAACTGCGGAAGTCTTCTTTACGGCTTTAAGATTTGCTTTTGTAATTCTAAAACACAAAGTCAACAAAGATATATATTAAATTAAAATAGCAAATCTCTGGTATCGCGAATTCTAACTAAACAGCCAAAATCCTCATTATGAGAATCCCATTTTTTCTTTTCTTATCTTATTACGGCTGAACAATATATGCCTGCAAATTTGAAATTGGATGAAGGAAATAATGAACACAAGTATATTATACGATTCTAGATGATATAGGGCAAGAAAGATATTACCAATAGGTCTGGTCCCATGTTTAAATCTAGAGAGAGAGTAAAACAGAGTAAGTAAAAAATCCAAAGAAACAGAGTGCTCTGTTTTTAGGAAGTCATCCGGGATCCCACGCGATTCCCACCCGGGCTGCCACCTGGGATCCCGCCCTCCTTCCATCAAACTTGAATGCACTTAGTAAATCATATTAGCCTCAACAAAAACTCCATTTAAGCAATATGCCTACCAATTATCAAATCAATGGCCAAAGATTGGTTAGACTCTATAACCAAAGTGAAAGAAAGCATCGATGAAATCAGCTCAATGGGTCGTAAAATAAGTCTGTTTCGGAAATGCAATGCAATACCGAAGTCATGAAATCCAATTATGCCTATACTGTAATCGCGATAGTTCAGCATTTGATTGTGATGCTTATGAAATTGCTGAACTATGTTTCGATACAATTGTTCTCTTGGTGACCCTCGGCAATGCATTGCGATTGAATATTTGTTTGATACTTCCTTATGGAGTGATCCTCTCTTTCACAAACAATGCTTTTGAAATCCTTCTTGTACTAATCGAATTAAGTATACGTAAATGTCTAAATGACATTACCAGCGATCCTGGGTATTCCGTTGCTTTTAGCCCCAATGGTGAGTATTTGGTTAGTGGATCTCTTGAAAAAGCCGTGCACATTTGGTCTTTGAAAGAGCACAAGATCGTGAAAATTTCCTCCATGGGGTATGTTTCTTGTAGGCTGTATATTCCATTAGCCTTTTTCATATTTCAAGCTGATTTACCCACACAAAAAAAAAAAAGATCTTGAAAACCATGAAAACCTATACCGGCAATGGGGGTATTTTTGAAGTCTGCTGGAATAAAGATGGACATTAGATTTTAGGGACTTGGAACTTTCCCCACTGCATTGGATGCGAGGGGTTACATTTCCATTGTAATTTGTAAATGAAGGTGTTGCATTTGAGATAATAATTTTGGCATTCGTAGTTCTAAATTTCATGATAGGCCAAGCTGCTGCCTTGATCTGATAAAGTTAGATTTTCACCCCTGTTCGTGAAATTTTTAAGTGTAAATGTTTCACTAAAATTAAAGACAAAAAAAAAAAAAGTTGGGTGTGTACATGTGTTTATAAATAAAAGGGGGTGTGAAAATCATTTCCCAGAAAAAAATTATTGTCTTCAGTGTCGGGTTTATAAAAAAATTGGGGTGTCATTAATACTTTTGGTAATGCCTCTATAAATGACTTACCCAAAAAAAAATGCGTCTATGTTTGATGGGTACTTGAAGGATGAGAATTAGGATTTTCTTTTACACAAGAAATGCACAATTTGTATACAGATGTGCATGAAATCGTTCATGAAATTAACAGTTGTGAAACTGTACACTTTCATATGTGTGTCCGTAGCATTGTTGGCCCTATAAAGATTTGGAAATATTTTATGAATTGCTCATTACAGTGGCGAAGTTTTGTTTGACTGACCTGTTGAAGATCTTGATTTCCTATTTCCTGCCTTTAGGCATATGATTGACAATTGCTGGTAGGGCGGGATGGATCGAGTCGGTGTACGTAGCCGAGAGCAATTTTGTTCACCCTCCTTAAAAGAGGATGAACAAAACCCTCTCTCTTATTGGTTGAAACATGTGGGTCCACATATCCATCGAAAATGGCTCAAGTTAAGTAGTTATGAAAAATGGCTTCCTATGTTTCCAAACATACTTTAAAATGCTCTCTGTATTTAATAAACATTCCTCCAAAAAACATTGTAGTATTCCTCTTGTTCTTATTTTACACAATAATTTCAGTTCCAATCATAAGATACTTTTTCACAATGACTTATTTTCATAATATCCATTACAACAAAAATGATAAACCGTAACGAAATTGTGGGGACGAAATTAATTTGTCTCCTATATGACTATTTTCGTCACTAATATGTTCCCTCCACATCTTTTTGGTGACGAAAATATTTTCGTCACTAATATGTTCCCTCTACATCTTTTTGGTGACGAAAATATTTTTTTCGTCACTAATAAGTTCCCTCCATGTCTTTTTGGTGACGAAAATATTTTTTTCGTCACTAAAATATGCTTCCTCCACATCTTTTTGGTGACGAAAATATTTTTTTCGTCACTAAAATATGCTTCCTCCACATCTTTTTGGTGACGAAAATATTTTTTCGTCACTAATATGTTCCCTCCACATCTTTTTGGTGACGAAAATATTTTTTTCGTCACTAATATGTTCCCTACAATGGAATTTTTGGTGACGAAAATATTTTTTTCGTCACTAATATGTTCCTTCCACATCTTTTTGGTGACGAAAATATTTTTTTCGTCACTAATATGTTCCCTCCATTTACTCCACCAAAAGTAATTTTCCTTATTTATTTAATCATTTTCTCGTAAAAATTTGCCTCGATCTGGTTTAGAAAGCTTCTTAATTATCGAGACACAATTTCATTAACAAAAATATTTTTTTTTGTCTGATCAATTGTGTAGCGATAGCTCCCCCGTTTTTAATAAAATTCATCTTTGCCGATCAAAAAATAATTGTGCAGCGATAGCTGATTAACTTTATTTTTTGTATGAAATTAATTATGTACTCTTTAATTAGCGTAAACTGGATTTAAAATCAATTATTAAAAGGCGTTTGTTAAAAAAGAAAATTTTTTGTGTTAAAAAATAATTTTTTTTATTAAAGTAGTGATATTAGTAGGTGTTTGTATAATGGGTGTTCAAATGAGGAGCATAAAATAATGGGAATAAAAAAAAACTTATTTTTATAGTATAAACTGGATTCAAAAAAAATTATTAAAAGGCGTTTGTTAAAAAAGAAAATTTTTTCTCTCAAAAATAAAAAATATATATTTAAAAATATATTAGTTGGTGTTTGTATAATGGGTGTTCAAATGGGGAGTGTAAAACAATCGGAATAAAAAAAAATTATTTGTATAGTATAAACTCGATTAAAAAATTTATTAAAAGGATTTTGTTAAAAAAGAAAATTTTTTGTGTTAGAAAATAAAAAAAATTATTAAAGTAGATATAAGTATAAAATTTATAAAAGAAATGATATTAGCATGGGTTTGTATAAGAATAATCCGGTTGTTATAGTATAAATATTTAAAAGGTGTCTACATGAAACAAGAGGTTGCCTAGCTCAGTTGGATCGCGCATGCGCCCGCACACGCGAGAGCTACGGTTCGAATCCCAGGGGGAGCAAAAAATCACAAATTCCAGCCCCACCTGGGCGCCACGCCAGCCGCCACCCGGGTGCCACGCCAGGCGCCACTCCACGCCACGTTGGCGACACCTGGGCGTCACGTCAGCTGCCACCTGGGTGCCACGTAGTCAACACCTGGGTGCCACGTCAGCGGTCACGTAGGCACCAAAATCAGCGCCACTTCATCAAATTTCTGTTACGGTTAGTGACGAAATAATAATTTCGTCACCAAAATTTAGAATTTAGTATAGGTGACGAAATAATAATTTCGTCATCCGTTTCTGTCATGGTTAGTGACGAAAAATTTCGTCACCAAAATTTAATATAGGTGACGAAGACAACCTATAGGTGACAAAACTATTTTTCGTCACCAAGACTAGTAGAGACAAAAACCATGCTTTTTGTGACGATTTCATTCGTCTCCAATGACCAAATTTCCTGTAGACAACCTATAGGTGACAAAACTATTTTTCGTCACCAAGACTAGTAGAGACAAAAACCATGCTTTTTGTGACGATTTCATTCGTCTCCAATGACCAAATTTCCTGTAGTGATCAGTTCGTAAAATTTAGCTTCTTTTTTCTTTGCAAGATTAATCTTAGAACCCCCGAATTTTAATTCCCACCTTCGTCCCTAGGCTTGGCTTTGGATAGGGACGGAGCCAGGAATTACACTACGCAGAGGCAATTTTTTTTTTTTTTTTTCCAAATTTGTAGGGTGAGCCCATATAATTAATAGGATTTTTTTTTATGTAATAAACCAAACCAAACTGAGCCTTATGTTCCAATCTTCTTCTTTATTTTTTATTTTTGATATGATACGAGGTTTTTTTTTTCCTCAGAGGCGGTCACTCCCTCTTTTTTCCTGCTCTATCCCAGTTTTGGAGCCGATATGCTACTAAAATTTAGATTACACGTACGATATGTTGTACCTCTTTAGATTACACTTATCCAAAAGAAATCTCTTTATTCTCTCTATTCTTCCAAAAAAAAAAAAAAATCTCTTTCTATCAATGAGAAAATGAACTTACAAGAGTTCTGTGGACATCAGGTACTTGTTTTCACCAGTCCTTTTTTTCAAGGTTTTGGAACTTCAAATCTTGATCTGAAATTTGAAGTGGATTTTTATTGTTTCAGCACATGTGCATGTTAGGACCAGGCCACACACAGAGTCCCACACCAGTAAGACCTCTTTCGTCCTATATTCCATTCATTCTAGCTTTGGCACGTGGCAACATGGTTTGGAGTTGATTGTGCAATAAGTGATGCTTTTGTTTATTTTTGTTTTGGTACTTGGAAAAGGAACTGAATTGGAGTCTTTATAAGCAACTTTGATGATTGATATTTTTTGAAAGCAACTTTAAGAATTTGGATGGGCAACACTGTTGAACGTGGCTGGTGCATGTTTCTGTCGCAAGTCATCAATTTTGATGCCCTGTGCTGGTTTCCCAAAGGAAAGGTCGAGGGAACCACCTATAATCATTGAAGGGGCTTCATACTGTTCCTTCACAATTAGCTACTATTCCCATTCCATTAACTCGAAAAGTCAAAAAATCAACTTATTAATACATAACATAAAAAGTTGTAAAAAGCCAATAAGTCACCCTAAAGTAATATTTAGAACAATGCCACAGATTCAACTTTAAAACACACGTCTAGACATAACCGAGTGGTTGCAGGTTGCCCATTTACATAGCTGATCCTGATATTTTGGAGACCTAACACAAGTTTCAAAAATAGGGCCCTTAGGCTTTGTTTGGAACCCAAGGAAAAGAAGGAAAGGAAAATAAAAAAAAAATTCCTCTTCCTTTGATTGGTTTGGGAGGAAAAAGAGAAGAAAAATAACTAAACTAAATTATTTTAACTAAGAATTTTTCTCTTAAATTTCCTCTGTCTTTCCTTTTTTTTTTACTTTCCTTTCTTTTCCCTTGCTACCAAACAGAGGATTAGTTTTGTTTAGAAAAGGTCAATATGGGTGGGCTTATCATAAGATAAATAAATAAAAAAAATTAAATTCAGGTTATTGGCAAGTGGGTCGGCCCTTCCCTTTATCTACAGTTGGCGGCTTGAGGAGTGCAGTTCGCGCATTTTGGGACCCATTTTGAGCTCAGTTGACTTCTTTAAAGCTTGACTCGTTACATCGGTAAACTGAGTTTGAATAGGAATTCTACCGCTTGTTTTTTGGACGAATAAAATTTGAGGTGAATAAGAGGTGAATATGTTAAAAGGGGATTAGTTAAAAATTGATAATAAAATAAGGAGGAGTTTGTTTAGTTCTTGAAAATTAAAATAGAGTTAAGATAATTTTTGAACACTCAGTTCAAAATTCCTTGAGCCACTAGGGTTCTGCCTCTAATGAATCGCTATTATTTGGCATTTGGCAAAAAGGTTCAATTATTTATTGTCTCTCAATTTCTTTTTGGCCTACAAAACCCAACACAGTCTATTTGTCCTAGCCATTCCAACATTAATTTCTTATGGTATTAACAACAATATTTTCTCTTAGCATTATTGTTTTTAGGTAAGTTGGGTTACAGAAGTTGTTACAACATTGGCTGGCACTAAAAGAAACCAACTGATGAGGAGAGACATGCATAATGTTCAAGCCGTGAGTCATCAATCCAACACCAATCGATCATTCCACTTTATTTTAAGAAACAAATTTATGGGAAGACCATCATAAGAGATAGAGTCCAAGATTTTGAATAGCAGTAGCGAAATGCGTATCGATAGCGATGTAGCGGTACTGGACGTATCGAATGATATCGAGTTTAGCAATCGTGATTTTTTTTTTTTTTTTTGAAATATTTTTGGCTCCAGAGCACCTGAAGCGGGAAAAAGATTGGATAAAAAACCCTCTACGTAACGAGAATTGGTCAACACATGTAAAGTTCTGACAACGTCGGTATAGCGTGGTGTATCAGTATCGGAAGTTCAGAAAACCAATATTTAAATTTATGAGATAGACAGAGGGAGCGTAAAACCAAGTCTTTATGGGGACGCACAACAGCAATTTTATGGCGAGTGTGGTTCGGAACGAAATCGATTGTGATTCTGAACCAATACTGGACAAATACATAGCCCACTACCGGACGAAACCCGCATCGATCTTCTTGTTTACAAATCAAAAGACAAAACCCCCTTAATGATTTGCCAACTTCTCCATCAACATTATTGCCTCCATTCTCTGTCCCCACCTTAATTCTCCAGTATCATATAGGAGGATAACATAGATTTATGGGTTTGTGAATTTGCAGGATATGGTGGCACCATCTCGGATCAAAGGATCTATCGTTAGGCTATATTGAACCACATGTATATTTATCTTCTTGTGTATACATCACCCTTTAGCTCCGATTATTCTCATTTCATAGGATTTATCGGTGACAAGGTAGTTACACTACTTACCAAATAAAGGTGCCAACATCTCCGGGTTCACTCTTCCTCAGCCTTTTGACCCGCCTGAGCACCCTTAGCCTAGCGTCTTTTCCCAATCTTTCGTCCTGCGCACTAAACAACCGTGTTAGTGCCAAACCGAATTGTGCAAGTCCGGCAAGGCACTAGAACGGTCAAGTGAGAGGAAGAAGATGAAGGAAAGTACAAGCATATGTTTAGGGTTTTGGAATTGTGAGAAAACACATCCCTTTCAGGGTTGTATTGTGTGTGTACCTTTTATGGTGAATGCTTAAATTACCCTTCAAGTACCGCGGTGCATTGCACACCCGGTAACTGCTCGGCTAACATTAGAAACAAAGGTAGTTATTAGCACATGCTACGAGTTGTGACACATGGCTCACACCGTTAAGCTGACATCACTATTGCCGTTGCAGATAAGGATTAAACGGTTCTGTTGAAACACCTTCCACTTATCTTACGTGTCATAGTGACCAAGACCAATTCCAACCGTATCTGAAACTATCGGTTCAACAATATGGAATTGTTCGGCACCGGCTTTGATGACATAGGATGGATCAAGCACTGCAATAGCCGAAGCATGATTCGTTGGCCGAAGCGTACGTTTTGGCCGAATCGCCATGTCTATAGGAATAATAGTTAACTGGTTTGGTCACTCCCCGATCTGCGATGGTGGACTACACGACCGCCCGATTGACCCTTCTGGACCTATAATCATTTGGCCCACGACATAAGATTAAAAATTACATATGTTTTTTACCCAAAAATAAAAATAAAAAATTACATATGTTGGGTTTGAGTTCACATTTCTTGGTTCCGGAATGCTTTACTTTACAGGGCGATTTTGAATTTTACGCTCAAGAGCGGTAATGTTGGAACCGGGTCCTTGTAGCTCCCCCTCTCAGCTTACAAGGTGTAGCGCTCATCCGAGCCGTCCATCTCCGCAATCGATGATTCATATTTATAGAAGTACTCGTATTGGTAAGAGTTCACAAACATATCTAAACAATTGCCAAGATGGACGGCTGGATGGGAGCGGCAGTACTACACCGTGTTACCGTGTAGCGCGGATGGAGACGCTACAGGAACTCGATTTCCAGTTATGAGAGATGTTTTGGAACCTAATTATTTTTTAATTCTGGGTTAACTGTATTTTCCTTTTCTCTCTCCCTATTTCTTTCAACCTGACCCTTGGACTAGATCTATTGTTTGCTCTATTTCAGTGACAAACCCAAGAATTACTGGTCTATATGTTTTACAAGAGTAGTTAATATTCAATAGAACCTAGACCATGGTCAAGTTCATCTAAGGTTACTTCCCCTATAGTTAATATTCAATAGAACCTAGACCATGGTCAAGTTCATCTAAGGTTTCTTCCCCTATATATAGTTAATATTCAATAGAACCTAGACCATGGTCAAGTTCATCTAAGGTTTCTTCCCCTATAGTTAATATTCAATAGAACCTAGACCATGGTCAAGTTCATCTAAGGTTTCTTCCCCTATAAGGTTGGACATTGATGATGCAATTATGAGTGCGATCGATCGTTTGACTTGCAAACAAAAACTAGAGACACCAGTACTGTGGTGGCCAATCGACACTCCTCTGAAATTTAAGTGAGTTGATTTGTGGACGTATAAATGATAGATAAATAACTAACACATTCCAAGAAATCATTGATCTAGTCAAGTTGATCTACGGTTTCTTGTTTTGCTTTCCGCGCTTCAACCTTTGGTTGAATTTCTTTCCCTTCTCTCGATATGTCTCTATCGAGTTTCTTAATATAAATTTTTTTTTCCATGAAAGGAAAAATAATTGAATTAACATTACCCATATATAGAAGACAAGATTATAAAGCATGATTTGACAAGTTATTGCGAGTGGGTAGTTAAGTTGCTTAAATCATATACGTGTGGATTAGACACCCTCTTATCGAATATGATGTCTGGTTATATTCTTGTCATTGTAACATGTCTTGTTCTCTTACTACTGTCGGCATTATAAAAAGAGAGATAAATTAGGTATAGTTAATTGAGGGAAATGCTATGGTGCCCCTACCCCCATCCTGTTGACTTCTACAGTATCATAATACTACATACACATAACATAAACCACCCGAAGGCGTAACAAAAAATCATAAACGGTATATCAAAATTAATACCAGAAAATTACATAAAAATCATCATGGCCAAGCATAACATATTTTCGAAATGACATATTTAAATTTACTAAATTTATCGTATTCCTGTTATAACATTCATTACAAAATTGTATAACGATGTCGTAATAATGTAGTATTGCCTTGGGACTTTGGGGGATTGCTCAACCTAAGATCTCATTCGATTCCCCTTGTGATCAAACTCTTGGTGCCACTGGAGGTTATGTCCGGTCACTATCTTCAGGGCCCCAGAACTTGTCGAGATGCACGCAACTTGACCTGGACATCCGATTATAAAAAATAAGGTGGAGGCACATTATTATCAAAAAAATCTACGCGTGCGTAGACGTGCATACGCAAAACCCACGGACGGTGCATCTGCAACGTCCAAAAGCATTTTTGATGGTCTGGATTTTATTTATTCTTTGACTGGTAAGAAAGCTCTTTGACTTGTCAAACAGTAATCAAGATCTAAACTATTGATTTATTGAAATGGATGGTGCAATGAGTGCGTACGTGTGCGTGCGTACGGATAGTAGGATTCCATTATTATTTCCCTGTTGATGGTTGAGATTACAAGTTTTACAAAGAAGAAATGTGTGGAGACCATGAAGTCCCAACATTGACATGGACAACAGTAGAAAGACCTGTTGATATGAACACCCAAAAAAAAGTTGATGTGAACACCAAAAAGCAAAAGGGTGCTAATTAAATATAAATAACAATAATATCTTCCACTTCCTTCCCCTTTATAGATACCCCATTCATGTCCATTAAACTCCTACTTGATCTATCCCTTTTTAACTCCATAGCCTTCCATTGATTCCATCCTCTGTACGATCATATGATCACATAAAATGGTCTTCGAAAAGGAAGAAGAAGGGCATGATATACTAGTCAACCACCAAAGTGATCATCAAGAACCACATGACCATGATCATGATCAAACAGATGTTCCAATTGATAATTCAAGTGATTGGTTGAGTCTATCCATCAACTCCGGCGATCCCTCGAGTTCTACAGAGGGTTGTACTGGAGCAAAACCGGCGAAAAACAAGCTATTCTCGTGCAATTTTTGCATGAGGAAGTTCTTCAGCTCACAGGCGTTGGGTGGGCACCAGAATGCACACAAAAGAGAAAGAGGAGCAAACAAAAGTTTCCAATCTCAGAGGATCCCATTAGCGGCCGCTAGGTCTCTGGGTGTCCAGCCTCACTCGCTTGTGCACAAGCCAAGCAGAGGAGAGGCTGCTGTGGTGGCA
This sequence comes from Vaccinium myrtillus, assembly GCA_016920895.1. Lineage (NCBI taxonomy): Eukaryota > Viridiplantae > Streptophyta > Magnoliopsida > Ericales > Ericaceae > Vaccinium > Vaccinium myrtillus. Next base: position 63,061 of record JADGMU010000739.1, on the reverse strand, counting down.
AGATTTAGCGATGTTGCCACAACAGGGATGATGGGGGTGGTGGCTTGGACACCCTTTGAAGAACCGATGGATGTGACGTGGCCGGGCAGTTTTCGGATGGAAAAACTGCCCGATCAGTCGTCTGATCGGAAAAATGTCGATTTGAATCTACGGTTGTGATGTATCCTATCTTATTTTTGGTATGAGAAAAAAATCCCCAATTTCTAGAAATGCTGTCGCTGCTAAAGGTTGAAATTTATTCTGATTGGAAAAATTCTGTACATCTGTGGAAAGTAGCAAGAGTCTTGAATTTGAAGCTGATAAAGCATGAGTTTTGGTGAGGGCGACAACCAGAGTACGGAAAGCGGATGGAGTAAAGAATCTATTGGATAGATAACTGTACAAGTAGATCAATGTATTGCCTCTTTATTTCATGTTGGTTTTGCAAAGGCTGATTTGCTTTGATTCGGTTTGATTTGCAATTTGCTGGCTATGATGGGGTTCATTTGATACAAAGTGAAAAATCAGTGCAAGCCGTAGATGTACCCAATTACCCAATGTTAAACTACGTAAATCTTTGTGTCGTGCTTGATTATTTCTTTTGTGCGTGCGATTTGTGTGTGTGGTTTCAAGTCGAATTCACAATAAAGCAGATGAGTGGAAGAGTTGGGGTGATTTTTGGGGGGTTTCTTGATGTCTTGTTATACTAACAAATATAGCTCAAAAATCTTCTTCAAAAATTCAAAATAGTCAACTTCTTTTCCTCTTTTCTTAGAAATAGTCACAAATCAATTCCCTTAAATATGTGTAATTTTTTTTCTACCCTCGTTACAGTGGCAAGAAGTTCACAGTGACATCATAGTCGACGTTGTTTTCTGTGGGGTTCATGCTTCAAATTTCAAAAACAAAACATTCTCTGTGTTTTCATGGAATTTTCGTGGGGAGATACAAAGAATAAGAAAAAAATACATCTTATTAACTGGAATCAAGTTTGCATGAACAAGGAGAATGGAGGGATTGGCCTTAAAGAAGCTAGGACCCAAAACATCACTCTTTTGACCAAATTAGGTTGGAATGTGATCAATAATAAGGAGAGCCTCTGGGCTAATGTTTTAAGAGACAAATACCTTACTGATGATCACTCCCTTTCTAATTGGCCCAATCATAGGAGAACTTCACACATTTGGAAGGACGTTATCCACAATAGATCCCATCTTATAAAAGGAGCTAAATGGACCATAGGAGATGGACATGCTGTTAATCTCTGGACTGATTGGTGGTGTAGTAATGGTCCCTTATCCTGATACTCAAATTGATCCCAATATGATGGTGTAGGGGAGGTCAGTGCGAGACCTCCCGTTGACCGAAGTCAACGTTGACCCACCATTAAGATCATGACAAGTGTCACCCAGGTGGCGCGGTGTCCGCACAACACGTGGCACTCTCCGCGGGGAGGACCCGTGCGGGGGGGTCACTAACGCAGGCACAAGTCTTCGTGTGGAGGGGGCCACTGAGGCGGGATCCCTCCTGCGCAGGACGCCTCCGCGGCGCGTGCCCCAAGCCTAGTAAAGGCGGTGCTTGGACAACCATGGGCCATCCGAACAGGAGAAGAGCCCATGGCCCAAACAGCTAGCGCTGCTCAGAACATGAGCGAAAATGCGAGAAGTTAGTATAACTTAGCCCAGGTAATTATACCTGATGCGGTCTGAAGGCAGGACCCCGGGGCCCCCCTGAGGCTTGGCTGCGGTATAAGCGCGACCGAACAGGTCACGACCTTGCCCCCACGGGAATAAGGGAGATCTAGTGGCTTGGTGGCTATAAAAAACGAGAAGATCGTTGGGCGGGGGAATGGCTCATCAGCTACGCGGTGATGAGGTCACCCGTACTGTCAGGTTGTACGGAAAGGACACGTGTTATCATATTATAGGATGACAGCCTGACACCTGATGATTGGTCCAGGGTGCCTATAAATATGGGACATTCCCTTTCAATGCCCAGAGGTCAGTGAAAGCTTGGCAGAGCATATGCCATTCTAGAGAGAGAAAATGGAAACTACTGATTGAGAGAACATTCTCTCTGCAAGTCAGTCCCCATCTCCTAGGTTACCAAGGGTATCACGGATTAGACTGAGAGCAATCCACTGCCTTAGTCCTTTCTGTGCACACCTGTTCTTTTTCTTCACCCTTCCTCTAGACCACCTCATTCTCTTTCCTACTGTGTCTTTACTGTTGATCATCATACCTCTCCAGCTCATCATATTTGGCTATAGCAAGAACCGTATCCTACAGATGGTTAAGGGAATTATTATAGATGAGAATGGTATTTGGAACCTGGATCCTATTAGTAATGGTCCCTTAATTCAACAGTATCCTGATGCTCAAATTGATCCCAATATATGATCCTATTGTTCACATTATTTTCGACCATAGCATGGAGGAAATTCTTAGTATTCATCTTCTTGTTAATTTACTCTAATTTCATAGATAAACCTTATTGGACTGGGAGTGCCAATGGCATATGTTTTCTGTCTCGTTTGTTTATGTTTTTCTTAATAAAGAGGATATTGAGTTAAATGGTTGGAAGTGGATTTGGAAATTAAAACTTCCTCAAAAACTCAAAGGGCCTGTGTGCAGTGGCGGACGCAAGATTGCAAAATTCACATAGTTTGCAAGGACAGCTCTTCAGTAATTTTACAAAAAAATCCAAAAGTGTACTATAAATAGGACGATAATTGGGGGGAGTGCAGGGGCCAAACACCCCGCTTGCACCCCCCTTGGTCCGCCCCTGCCTGTGTGGCTTATCCTTCAGGATAGATTGCCTACTAATCAACTTCGTGCGCATAGAGGTATTATTTCTGAAAATATGTGCCCTAGATGTGATTCTGAACTCTGAGGATAGGACCGATTTATTCCGTTATTATCACAAAGCAAGAGAGGTATTAAATCGTTTTCATAATGACAGTTGGAGAAGTACACTTAAATGCCCCATAGAGGATTGGTTGAATCTAAAATAGAAATATAACTGAGGAATAGGTAATGATGTTTCTTGGAAAACATTGTTTGTGCATGTTTTCACTCTGGCAGTTTCAGAAAGAAACAAAAAAAGTTTTGATAACATAGATTCGCACATGAATGTAAGCTATAGAAACATCGTAGCCTATTCTTCTGAGATTGCAGAGGCTTTCAGGTCACCTCTTCACAATGGTTTGATTCATAGTAGTCTTATTCATTGGTTTCCTCCTATTTCAGCTAGGGTCAAACTTAATACCGATGGGAGTTACTATGAAAGCACAGGGAAAGCTGATTTTGGAGGTCTGTTCAGAGATCACAGAGCTATGGAGTATCTATCGGGGATTAACTATGATGTTGGAGAAACGGTTAGAGCTTTTTATGCATTGAAACTAACTCACAAGAGCATTTACCTTAATTAAGGAGGACCCAATTCCAGATCACCCAAACCTTGGCATCATTTTGGAAGCTAAAATGTTACTGGCTCTCAGATGTACATCTTTGTCCCACATTTACCGTGAAGCAAACTCCAGCGCTGACATCCTTGCACACCCGGGAGTAGAATAGCAAAATGATTTTGTTGAATGTGAAGAATCTCCCATGACAGTTAGACAAAGTGTCCTGGAGGATGCTTGTTAGGGATTAGTTTTTTTTTCCCCCTCCCTTTTGTTAGCTGTTGTTAGCTTCCTTTGTTTTGTTATATTTTCAACTATGTTTGGAACCTTATTAGTTGTTTGAATTTGTTTCCGTTGCACCAAAAAAAATAAAAAATAACCCCTATTATTTTTTTCCTGGCATAAACAAGAATTATTTGCAAGGAATTTAAATTAATTTTTTTTTCAAAATGTAGATAACTATAAAGGATCCAATTTATTGTGGAAAGGATTTGCATCCTTACTTTTGAATTGGAACCCAAAAAAACCTCAACTTTGAATCACTAAGGCCTTGTTCGGATGGGCAAGTTGAAAACCATTTTCCAAAATTTTTTTCAAAATTTGAAATTCCCACTCTGCACGTATAATTATTGGCTGGCAATTGTACTTCACTCTGTGTACATGAATCCATTTGTTGCCTTTCCAGTATGTACACGTACTCCCACTCTGTACATGTTCTCCACTTGTTGCCTTTCCACTCTGTACACGTACTCCACTTTCTGTAGAATGGAAAAGTCAAGGGGTGAGGTGGACCCCATTTTGACCTTTTGCCGAAAATTTAAAAATCCAGGTTTGGAAAAAACTTTACAACCACCAATCCGAACAAGGCCTAATACTTTGGTGACCACATTTAGATATTATATTTTCAGTACCATGCGATGTGTCACCATTGCATTTTGATAAAATATGCTCCACTCCATAACATATGGAGCATATTCTAGCAATACATTAGTGACGCATCAAATGATATCAAAACATGGTATCCATACCATTGCTCATTCCTAATATATAATCTAAATAACTCCAACTGGGTGTGCTTTCTCTACGAATATTTTGGCCAAGGTGCTAGAAAGGAATGATGCAGTAAGGCATGCTTCTTAAGGGTCATCTTTGTGATATGAAAGATGTCGATTTTAAAGAGTACTGATTAAAAATCTAAGATGACGGTTATAATCTGTCATCTTATACTTTTAATTACACTTAAAAAGCATCACGTCTAGTGATATTGATGACGGTTTCAAATTGTCATTTACTAATTTAGACTTTTAGTGACACCTTCATAGATGACGGTTTAAAAACTTTCATCTTTCACTTTTAATGACACTTTTTTTTTTTTTTTTTGATAATCAAGAAATTTTATTAATCACTGCAAATGAACGATTACAATGATTAAAGGGGAGAGAGCACAGGCATCACAACCAAACCATACATCCCAACTAGGTTGGCAACCATGGAGAGGACAATCACATGCCTCTCTGACCCCAAACAAATGATGGTTGGCAAGGGACCAGCCAAAAAACACTAATTACATAAGGAAGACATCTCAAACTTCTCCATCAAAAAACAAAAATCAGAAGATCTCAAATAACAGGGGAGTAGATTAAGCCAAGTAACTGCAGATTCCAGTGGGATATGATCCCATCCTGCAAGCATCTCTTGAAGTCTTCATCTAAGTAAACTATCCTTCGCCAAATTCAATCTTTGACAACAATTTTGGGCGCCTTGATCTTTCTAATTCCCTGCAAGCATCTCTTGAAGTCTTCAACTGAGTAATTCTTTAAATCAAAGTTAGCCTTGGACCACAAGGCGATTTTCGTTTGGATTTTATCGACCAGTTTGTCCAAATCAGATTCTGTTCCTTGAAATATGATTGTGTTTCTCTCTAACCACAATGACCACAGAACGACAAAGAAGCTGATGTCCCACACACCTCTTTCCACACTCTTAAGCTTACTGGACAGCCACCATGACAAAAGGGTGTAAATGTTACCCGGGCAGACCCAAATCATATTCCACCAATTAATGATTCTTGACCACACTTTCCAGGCAAAGAAACAATTAACCAACAAGTGATCTGCTGTTTCCTCAACTTCTTTGCAAAAGGCACATAAACTGACTCCTTCAGAGATATCTAAATCATTATCAAATAGCCCTCTTTTAATTAGCTCGCTGCCTGTGGCGATTTTCCCTTGAACAGCTTGCCAAACAAACAATTCTACTTTGAATGGGCATAGATTATTCCAAATCAGTTTGCAATGGGGGCCTATTGGATTTGTAGCATTATATGAACTATCCCATTTATCGTAGAATGATTTGATAGTAAACATACCTGAGTTCTGCTCCCATTTCCACTTAAGATGATCAGCTCCATTTGGTGTAAGGGTTGCACCATTCAACATTTGCTTTAATACTTCAAGTTGACCCTCTTCCCAGACAAAGAGTCTTCTTCTGAATATCAAACCCCAACTCTGATCTGCATGGTCGAATACTTCCACAACTCTAGCATTTTTCTGATTTGAAACTGAGAAAAGTCTAGGAAAAGAATCCTCCAGGCTTTGATCTCCCAACCAAACATCTTTCCAAAATTGGGTACTATTACCAGAAAGTACTTTAACTTTAAATCCTGCATTGACAATCTCAGAAAATTCTGATTGACTTCCTCCAAGGTTACAAATTTCATTCCAAATTCTTGAAATGTTTATATTCAGATCAGACACTTTAGAGGGTAGCCAATCAGAGCTTAGATACCCATACTTTCCAGATAACACTTTTACCCACAATGCTTCTTTATCCTTACCAAATTTCCACCACCATTTGCAAAGCATAGCAGCATTTTGGATGTCTAACTTCTTTATTCCCAGACCTCCATGGGATTTGCATTTCGTAACTCTATCCCATCCCACCAAGCGCATTTTTCTTTTTTCTCTAGAATCTCCCCATAAAAATTGCCTCTGCATTTTTTCTAACTTCTTGCAAACTCCAATGGGCATCTTAAAGATAGACATGTAATATTGAGGTAGGTGGCCAAAGGTAGGTTTGATCAATGAAACCCTTGCTCCCATGGATAGATACTTTCTTTTCCATAGAGCAAGTTTCAAACTCACTTTATCAATGACAGGTTGCCAAGTAGAAATTCTCTTAGGATCAGCACTCAATGGTAATCCCAGATATTTGATAGGCAAGGAAACCATTTTGCATTGTAAGACACCTGCAAAAGCCCTCATATCCTCCTCAGGAATTCCAATTCCACATATCTGACTTTTTGCAAAGTTGATTTTGAGACCTGACATCAATTCAAAGGAGTGTAGTATTCCCTTAATCACCCTAAGTTCTTCCAAGTTATTCTTACAGAAAAGAATAGTATCGTCTGCAAACTGAAGATGGGACTTTTAACTGTCATCTTTAACTATTATTGTAGCAGTGAACCCTTTGCTTGTATTGTTTATTAAATATGGAGGTAGAGAAATGATAAAATTGTACTCATGGCGTGTGAGTCTGCAATTCTTGGAGTATTATTTATGCAAAGGTGTTTCAGTTCTCTAGGGTTGTAAGGAGTATTTGAGTTGTTTCTGTGTAGTTTTTTGGTGTTGTGTTGGTGTCATTAACTCCTAAAGTATGAGCCACATTGTTTGGGGATGACATGGGTGATCACTTAATATAACGTTGAGATTTCTAAAACTCATTGTCAATTTGTTTTCAGTTGAATATAAAGTCTTCATATAGTATCAGAGCAGGGTCGATACCACCCCACATTTTAAAATTTTACAATCCACACCCCATGATGACATACCAACAAAAAGGCTAAACGGTGATAGACTCAGAAAGACACGTGACAGATCTCAAATGCGGTTACAAGTGAGGGGGATGTGAATAAATATTGCCTATCAATAATTGTCTCTCAATTGACGTCAATAGAGATTTGGGAAAACAGGATTTTGAATGCGGGAATGTGGTTTGTTACTAAACGGATGTATGATTCCTTGCCGACTTTATTAATCTGTAAATCAGTGCAATCGCCAGAACTTCTAACTTACAAACTACTCCTAAGACTAGAATTGAAGAACAAAAATTTAAAGGACGGGAAAGATAAAGGACAATAAACGTAAATGACGATAAAGTAAATGACATAGAAAATGATAGATTTTTCCAGTCCTCTTGTTCGATATTTATAGGTCTTGTATCTTTAGAATTTTGAACTTCTGATTTTCCCTTTTCTATTTCGAACTAAATCGATAAGATAGGAAACGGTTTAGTCTGTCTCAAACAGCTGGTTGATTCCTTTCCTTGATTGTAGGTTTTCTCAACTGTCGCGTTCTTTATCTTCTTCTTTGTCTGTAAAATCCAAATAAACTACATATGTCCTCTTTTATCGACTCATCGATAGTTTGATGTCCTGCTGGGACAAGTGTTTCCTCGTCGTGACTCCTATTTTTCTGAATGTGCCAATGCCATTGACTCTAGGAAATGTGGTGTAAACTAATATATATCCACATTGCTTGTGGATGGAATGAGTGATCATTTAATATAATATTGAAACGTCTTCACTCATTACCAATTGATTTTTAAGCTGGACATAAAATTTCCACATTTTGTTAGTATGGTTTTACAAATAATAATAATAATAATAATAAAAAGAAACCCACTCTATTGGTATACTGCAGTAATGCAAGTAGATTCACTTTGTTGTTTGATTCTGCCAGGGCATTTCCCTGAAGTGAGCTTATGTCTTTACTTTTGCTCTTTTGTTAATAAGATTAAATTCTATGAATGAATTTTTTCCTTCCATTTAAGCTCTCCTAATATCTGTGATTAAAATGTAACAAAGGTGACAGCTACACCCTAGCTCCAACTTCATATATAGCTCTTATTAGCCAATACAACCTTATTCGGTTCGGTTCCGACCACTCAAAAGCCAAAAGCCAAGTATAGCACTTACTAGCAAGTGTAGTGTGCGTCGGACATGAAGAAAAAGTTATCCTTATTGTGCAACATTTTCGAAGTTCTCATTTATTGAATTACATTCACAAAGGTGTATTTTGAACAGATTTTAATCTTACATCCTTAGGGATTTCGATAAAGTAACGAGGTGAATCATGGAGAATCATGCTGCAGCAGTCAGAATGCATTCTATTTCTCCTCCCCTTCCTTATACCGCGGCTTGCACACATGGGACTGATGGCTCGTAGGGTAAATCTTGCATGCTTGGTCCTCACGCTCTGGGTGGGAGGTAATGTCGAGCTCTGCTCCTAATTGAAGGAGTAGCTAACGGCTGTTGCTATTGCGCGCGTTATTTACATTTGTTGTTGGGTTGGGTTTAGAATGAATAGCGAGAATTAGGTACTTGTCTATACCTATTAAAGCATCTCCAACTTTGGCTTTGAACGTGGGGATATCAAATACTTTTGAAAACTTACGTGGCAAATTGACATGATAAATTTGACAACATTAAATTCCCAATATGCGTAATTTTTTATTTAGGTACGTATGTTTTCACCTTAATCTAAGTTGTAGGAGTAAAGTTATTAAACAAAAGATTTGACTATCACATGCCAAATTTAACATGAGAGAGTAGATGTCAAATAACACCAAAGCATTCGACAATTTAGTTGGAATTGATTCATATGCCAATTCAACCACTTGGCATGAGATTTGACATCCACTCTTCTACAATTGAAGATGCTCTTATACAATTGGCTACTTCGGTATTTGTGGCGATCCACTCTTCCAAAGCAAAAGACTAAAAAAGTACTTTTTTAGTCCCTAAACAGCTGAACCCACTTTATCATGACTTCTTTCAACATGTATTTTCTTCGAATCTCTACTTTTTAGACATGGCAACCATTTATAGCAATATTTCAACGAGAAAATTGGCTACAATACACACTCATTAAAGGTGTGTACCATATGAACCTATTGTATGATCCAGATTGTGTCACCTCATTGGCAATCGTAACATTTTTTAGTTTTTCGTAACTTATCAGCAATATGATTCGTAATATTTTAGTGTGTCTCATAACCAGGGCCGGCCCAAGGGTTTGGAGTTCCCTAGGCGTAGCCTAAAAAATGTGCCCTGAGAGTACAACACTTAAATAATTTTTCCAGCAACAATTACAATACGAGAAAGCCAAAACAATATAAAGCTCTACTAATGATTATATAATAATAGAAAAGTCACTAATAATTTTCGAGAATTAGAAAAAATCGTTTTGGTTTTTCCTCATATTCCAAAAAGATGCGTCTCTATTAGTACTCTAGAAGAAAGAGACTCCTAAAAATTAGAATTTTGAACCCATAAACCACTAGAAAACGCCGCTACACTGAATTCTTCAACGCTTTTTATTCAGAAATCAAAATTCTATGACAAGCAAAATACCAGATCTATATTGCCAAGTTAAAACCACCAACATACGGACTACAAAATAAAATTTGTTCTAGACCGAATGGTCATTACATTTTTTAGGCCTTTTGCAAGTAAGATTGGGCCTTTTTATTTTTTTATTGGGTCAAAAAGAGTCCTATTTAAGCCTATTATCAAAAAATGTGGGAGTGCCCAAAATTTTTGGCCTTTTTGGAGTGCCCTAAGCCCAGGCCTCTTGGGCCTAGGGCCTGGGCCGGCCCTGCTCGTAACTTTTATAAAAAAAAAATCGTAACTTTTGTAGAGGTGTGATAGAGAGATGATAGCAAGCATTGCAGCATTGCGGCAGAAAAAGTGGGTAGGTAAAATACATAAACCGACACAGTATAAGTTGGCATGTGGCACGACACTAGCACGGAATTGAGCGGGCACGGCACGGTCTAAGGCGGCACATGGCACGACATGTCACGGTCTTCTTCGGGCACGACACGGAGTCAACGGGGCACGAGGCACGACATGGCACAACTTTATTCTAGCACGACACGGGCACGAGCACGGAAGTTGGCCTAGCACGGCACGGAATGGAAGTAGGACGGGCATGGAACGGCACAGGCACATCGCAACACGGACGCACGGTTCTAGCAAGGCACGCTGGCACGGCACGGCGGCACCGCACGAGCACGGCGTGAGGCCAAAAAAAAAAAAATTGTTAAATACTTTATTTCTATCATTTTATGTATTTTTTGATAATCCCAAAAAAAGAAGAATTAATTTTTGGTTGTTTTAGTGAATTATATATTTATATAAAGTTTAAAAAAAATGAAGTCAAGTCATGAACAAAAAAAGGAAAAAAAAAAAAAAGAAACAAAAGGGAAAAATAAGTTACAATTTTTTTTTATATTTTATTTTGAGAGAGAGAGAGAGAGTTTGGACCCAAAAACAATAAGCTTTTAAAATATTTTATATGATTAATAAATTTTGAATCAAAATTCAAACATGAAAAAAAAGCGTATACCACACATATTACATATTTACATATACTGATATACGCATATACATTGCCTTTTATGAGTTATTCTAATAAAGATTTTGAAAAAAAAAATATCAATTTGTTTTTGTGAAAAAATTAAAAAATAAAAAATCTGTGTTTTGAAAGTAAGCCATGAACAAAAAAATTAAAAATTAAAAAAATAATAATAACTTTTTTTAGAGAGTGAGAGAGTTGGACAAAAAAAGAAAAAAAAAAGTTACAAATTGATTTTATAAAAAATGACAGAAATTCAAATTATAGGAATTAAATTCTTTTATTAAATTAGTTTATAGAAATTATTAGACGTTAAATTATAGAAATTAAATTCGATTCCTTTCTAATTTCTACTTTGTACGTCCCGAAAATCGAAATGATGGAAATTAGAAATGCAACCACCCTCTCATAGACACACAATAATGGACCTCCACTTTCCGGACCAAATTTCGACGATCGGAACCGTTAGATGTGTTTAAAACGTGTTTTCAAGGTCCTACGCGAGGATTTGGTAAAACATAGTACCCGGAAGGGCTTGATCGGAGTAGGTTTTCGTAAAACTACTTTATGGAAACCTTGTCCGATCAAGCCCTTCTGGCTAGTTTTTTTTTTTCAAATCCTTGCATAGGACCTTAAAAACACGTTTTAAAACACATCTAACGGTTTTGATTTTGGAAAATTTGATTAGGTGGCGTTGAAGTGGTGCATTATTGTACTGAAATTCCACGAAAGGCACTAAATGTGTTCTGATTGTGTGGTTGCCGATATCAGATGATCATCGATTTGGGGGAGAATAATAGAATCGATAAGATATTAAATTGTAACGGTTTAGATCGAACATTCGGAAAAACGAGTGTGCACCTACCTTTCAATTCTATACATCGAACTTACTTGTATATGAACCAAGCTATTATGTTATAGTATAATGTACGATAGCCACACAATCGCAACACAACTATGACGATCCACACCGTTCACTTTGTTTGTGTTGATGTTTTAATGACTCTCGCCAATTTTTTCGTCTATCGGATTTTGAAAGGTCCTTCATCGCAACACAATTATGACGATCTTCGCCGTTCATTACAAAAATGGCTTTTGGGTCCCACGTGAGTAATCCGAACCGTTAAATAATTTCAACATAATGTTTTGTATGGCCTTGCAAAAAATCAAGTCTATTGGATATTCGTAACTCATCAATCTAAGCTACGCACATCCAATTGATTTGAAAACTTTGAGTTTTTGATGTACCAGTTACGCATATCCAATTGACATGATTTTTTGCAAGGTCGTACAAAACGTTATTTTAAAATCATTTAAAGATTCGGATTATTCACACTGGACCAAAAAGTGGGACTCAAAAGCCATTTTTTGTGCACTAATCTGTACCCGGTAGCCCTAGGTTTTAGAGGGGTATAAATACCCCATTATAACCGGCCAGCCCACCATTTCTAACCCTAATCTCATATATATATACACGTACTCTCCGGTCAAGGATCCCGGAAATCCCGGATTGAAGCGTTTTGGAGCATTTAGAAAATGTTTTTGCATGATCCGAGCCGTCCAATGTGTTCAAAAGGTGTTTTCCAAGGCCCACGCGCGGGAAATCTTCAAAAAAAAATACCGGGAAGGGCTTGATCCACGCAATTTTGTAAATATGCAGTTTTTGCGAAAAACTGCGTGGATCAAGCCCTTCCGGGTATTTTTTTTTGAAGATTTCCCGCGTGGGCCTTGGAAAACACCTTTTGAACACATTGGACGGCTCGGATCGTCAAAATTTGATCTGGAACTATGAGATCCGGACCCAAGGGTCCCGGACAGGAGAGTTCCTCTATATATATATACACACGCACAAAACTTCTAGTCCACACCTCCCGTTAATAAGAAAAAAGTGATTTTTTTTGTGTTGCAAATTATTTTTGGAAAATCCGAGCCGTCCAATGTGTTCAGAAGGTGTTTTCAAGGGTCTACGCGGAAAATCTTCAAAAAACAATACCGGGAAGGGCTTGATCCAAGCAATTTTCGCAAAAACTGTAAATATATATTTTTTGCAAAAACTGCTTGGATCAAGCCCTTCCCGATATTTTTTTTTTGAAGATTTTTCGCGTGGACCCTTGAAAACACCTTCTGAACACATTGGACGGATCGGATCGTCAAAAAAATGTTTGGATCATGGAGGTCCGGAAACGGGAATCCCGTTTTAGAAGCTCTCCCATATATATATATATATATATATATATATATATCTCATCGATCTCAGCGGGACTCTCTCTCTCACCGATCCACCACCACCGGTCCACCACAACCACACCACCACCACCACAACACCACCATCCACCACCACAACACCACCACCATCGATCCACCACGATTCACCACCACCACTCCACAACACCACCACCGGAACACCACCACCGATCCATCACCACAACCATCACAACACCACGTCAACCACCATCCACCATCGATCCACCACCACCCACCATCGATCCACCACCACTCCACGACCACCTCCACCACCACATCCGACCCTAATCTCTCACTATCTCTCATCGATCTGTGGCTAGGGTTTATGGCTAGGGTTTCATAATCTGATCGGTTTGTGGCTTGGGTTTGTGGCTAAGGTTTCATAATCTGATAAGACTCTCTCTCTCTCTATCTCTCTCTCTGTTTTGGGTTTATTGCTAGGGTTTTGTGCCTTGGGTTTCAGATTGATTTGGTTTGATCTCTGTTTTTCGTGTGTAAATCAGTAGATGGATGCTGGTAATTTTGATTTTGCAGTAGGGGGTCGTAACCCCCACTCTGACTCTTCTGATGATGAACATGGTAGAAACCTTGTTCATGTTGCACCACAGGGACAAGGTTTGGAGTCTGTAGGTGAAGCTGCCTCCAATGTTAACACTGGAACAAGACCTTCAGGTTCTACTCCAACTGCAGCTTCGACTCCTACAAATTCAACCCGTAGTGGTTCAAAAAGGAAACGCACATCATGGGTATGACAACATTTCTCTATAGATAAAAACTACAAAGATGAAGATGGTATTGATATAGGGCCTAAGGCTATATGCAATTATTGTGGCATAGTATATAGTTGCACAAGTTTACACGGCGTAGGGCAGCATGGTAGGCACATTAACACTTAACATCCAGATAAAGTTGTGCATGTGAGTGGTGAATCTGATAGTAGTTTGCAAAATTTTGTTTATACAAAAGAAAAAAATGAGAGATGGACTAGCCCGTTACGTGGCATCAAAAGAACAACCATTTACTTTTGGTGATGATATTAGATCGCGGTGCTCCTTTAACTCCAGCTGATTGGAATATTGCTTTTGAGTTCATGAAATTTTTGAAAGTGTTTTATGTTCTACCTTAGCTTGTTCGGGTGTTCGTTATCCTACCTCTTCTATTGTGCTTGAAATTATGCAAAGGTGAAACAAGTCCGAGAGAGGGGGGGAGGGGGGGGTGAATAGGACTATCAATTTAAAAAAGTCAATGTTACCAAGTGATTTACATTCACCCCAATTCCATGGCTATATAATCAAACCAACAATTTCAATCCAAAGCAAATAAACTAATGAGACAAAACACACGATATATGTGGAAACTACTTAGGGTCTAAACACCCTAAGCATAAAACCACGGCCTAGTCCTACTCATGCATTCCATAAATCAAAAGGTTTACAAGAATTAACAAGACTAGGAATTACCCAACGAGCCCCTTGTGACACCTAACTCCAATTCTTGATGTATTACCCCGTACTCCTCTTTGATTCCATGTACTCCACAAGCACACCCGTCTTGATCTCCGATTCAACTCGGCACCGGTCCAACCGGCTCACGTAGAAACAAGGCAACACAACATGATGTATGAAAAAGATTTGATTTTTATGAAAGTTTTTAAAAACTAAAATCAACCTAGAGTAGATCCATGAAGAGGAAGACTCTAGATTGAAGAAAGATGAGAAGAGCAAGCTCAAATCATCAAAAACATCAAGTTCACAAAAGAGAGAAGGGATGGAGAAGAGATGAGACTTTCTCTCTCTAAAAATGGCTGTTCTCTCAAGTGTATTGTGTGAAAATGAAAGAAAAATGGCTTTTATAGTGCCCATTTTCGTGCTCCCCAAGACAGCCACTCAAAACATGACATGTGGCCACTTAAAGAGTCTGGCAGACGCGTGTAGACGCGCGCAGACGCTCTGACAGGATTTGGACACGTAGCACAATCTCAACAGTTAAAGCCACAGCTCTGCAGACGCGTGCAGACGCAATAAGTTCAAAGCTAAATCCTAATGCCTAACTCATTTGGAATGCAAGATCCGAATAAAGCATTAACAAGCCAACATAATGCACATTAAATCATGTTATTTTGAATGGCCTAAATGCACAAATGATATACAGGGATATACCTCATTGGATTGAGCTTCGAAGCACTTGACTTGGCTATGGCTTGATCATGAAGCTTGAGATTCTCGAATGGAGCATCTAGACTCAACCGCTAAGCACTCTAACTCCCAAACCCCAATAACCAAATTACAAACTCCAAAAGGCTTGACATAACCCGAAAAATGCCAACAAAACTAATAGTGCTTAATCATCTTTACAATATTAGTCTAAATTTTTGTAATCATAGGGCACAACCAAATTTTGTAAATGCTTGTATAGATATGGAAGTAAAATTAAGAGAGATTGGTACCAATTTAGGGATTACTACTTTACTTTCTTCTGATGTTGTGACTCATTTATTGAATGCATTGTATGCTAGATATGAATCTAAGTTTGGTGCAATTGCTACACGTACTGCTGCTTTTTTGACTTCTTCTACAAGTAATGATGCATCTTGGTCTTTGCTCAGTTCAAGTTTAGGATTAGGAAGTAGCACTGTAATTTCACGCACTGAACTTCTTAAATATTTGGACCTAGAATCTGTTAGCGCGAATGACTTGATTAATTTTGATATCTTAGTATGGTGGATTTCTCATGAAATGACTTATCCCATTCTTTCAATCACGACATGTGATCTACAAACAGGTCATGTGTCTTCAGTTGCCTCCAAATATGCTTTTAGTGCAGGTAAAAGAGCGTTGGATGATAAGAGGAGCAGACTAACTCCAGACATTTTGGATTGTCTCATGTGCTTGAAAGATTGGGAGGATGCACGCCTTAGAATTGAAAAAAGGCTCAGGTAAAGATGAATTTAGAGGTTATTTTGTAGACTCTGATATAGATAGTGATTAGCCTAATATTCATTTATTATGCGGGGCTTGTGTCTGTGGCTTATTCATTTCAGTAAGTGGACTGAAGTGAGTTGGCAACTTATGGCAACATGATGTTGCCCACACTTCAGTTATGTGTGTGTGTGTGTGTGTGTGTTGGGCAGTGTGTGTGTGACTATGTGTGAAACAACAAGTGTGTGACTGTGTGTGGGTGTGGCAACTTATGGCAACATGACATGATATTGCCCCCACTTCAGTTGTGTGTGTGTGTGAAGCAACACGTGCAGCAAACAGTATGTGACTGTGTGTGGGTTTGGCAACATGATGTTGCCCCTACTTCAGTTGTGTGACTGTGTCTGGGTTTGGCAACTTATGGCAACATGATGTTGCCCCCACTTCAGTTGTGTGTGTGTGTGTGTGTGGCAGTGTGGTGTGTGTGTGTGTGTCTCCTTTTAGTCCGAAATGAATAAGCCACAGACATAACCATTTATCTCCATGTTCAAACTTAAAATAACACATGAATTGTGATTTGTAACTTATGATGGTCTTAAATGACAACATAATGTTGCATTCTTTTCAGAATTTGGTCAATGATAATTGTTGAGCCTAATCTGGGCAATGATGATTGTTGAGCCCTGAATTTATGTGTTATAATGACTGAATTTGGGCAATGATGATTGTTGAGCCCTGAATTTATGTGTTATAGACTATAGTGACTGAATTTGTGCAATGATGATTGTTAGGCCCTGAATTAATGTGTTATAGTGACTGAATCTGGGCAATGATGATTGTTGAGCCCATAATTTGTGTGTTTATAGTGACTGAATTTGGGCAATGATAATTGTTGAGCCCATTTACAAAGTAAAAAAAAAAGCAATGATGAGGCCATTTATGTGTAGTTGTGTTGGTTGAGCTCCTTGTGCATTATTAGGGTTTGTGGATTCAACTCCTTGGTGGACGTGGGGTTGTGGTGGTGGATGGTGGTGGATGTGGTGTTGTGGTGGTGGATCGATGTTGATTGACTTGTTGCTGCACCTGTTGGCTACACTTGTTTGCTTCACTTGTTTGTTGCACCACTTGCTGCACTTATTTGCTGCACTTGTTTGGTGCACCTGTTGCTGCACTTGTTGCACTTGTTTGCTGTTTCTGTTACTTGTTTGCTGCACTTGTTTGAAATTTTTGTGTGACTTGTGTTGTTGCACTTGAATTTCAATTATATGGGCAATGATGCTTGTTGAGCCCGATTCAAGTTTATACCTCATACAAGGCCATGTACAGAAGTACAAGAGCAAGGGAATCGGACAGGGATCCTTTCTTTCTTTTTTTCATTGAAATTAGACGGAGTATGGTTTTTTACTTTTGTAATTTTAGAAATGTAAGTTGTAAGTTGTTATAGCTTTCTTTCTTTTGTAATTTGTAATTTGTAACTTGTAAGCTGTAATTTTTTTCAATTATGTAAGTTGTAATAGGTTAGTAGCTTTCTTTCTTTATTTCTGTTTAATCAATTTTGGACAATTTCATCTTTGAACTTCTCCGTTGATCAGAATATGGGGGACTTCGCCGTCGACCTTAGGGGAGAGAGAGAGAGAAACTAATATAAAAAATGGGTTAGATGGTGAACAGTTATACAGTAGAAGTACCGAGGTACTGTAGCTGAAGGTAGAACACCTAATGGTTTACAGAGACTGCTGCAGCTTATATTCTCTCATTTTGGTAGCTAAAATTCCTTTTTACCTAAGTTGCTGTTGTTGCTCTTAGAGTGTGGATGTACTGGACAATTCAAAACTTTGGGTAATTGTTGTATTTAGAAGTGAAAAAAGTAAAGCTGCGTTAACTGTTTGTTTTTTTTTCCTTTCCCTGAGCTAAAGAAATTTATTAATGTAATATTGTAAAACTTTTTTTACCGGGGAAAATGTCGTATCTCATAATGTACTTCGATTTTTCTGTAGTGAATGAATTAGCCTTATTGTGGATTAGAGAACTATGCTATGCTGGGTTGAAACTTCCTGTCCATGGGCCAGAAGAATTGAACCACACAGTATTGGGCCTCAGCCCACTGTTTTCGATAATTTGATTTTGCAATTAAAAACAGATCACGGGGAGGTTTCCAAATCAACTACTATATTTGCTAAAACTAAATTTGCTTAAAAGGGAAAAACACAAATTTCGAGATAAATCATTCTATTCACATATATGAATTATTTTTAGCACTTCTAGTTCTTAGTACATTTGGGAAACTCCCCCATAGTCTGCCTGACACTGTTTTCTTTACGAATCTATTTTCGATAATTTGATTTTGTTTTCGATTAATGCAAGGCTCTATTATGCTAAAAATCCATTTTATATAGCTTTGTTTTAGTTTCTTAAATAAAAAAGTTCATATTGGATTATCAATTATATAATCATTGGATGGACGTGATCGGATTTGGAATCAGATTTTTTTGAATCATATTTAGATTGGATATGATTTGATCCGGTCCATTAACAGGCCTTCTTAATAGAATATATAATGGAATTTGTGATATTTGATATGAAGGATACAATTATTCAGAATTTAGGATCGTAAGTTCTGAAGGAAAAATTTGAATATTAGATCTGATTCATATGATTTTTTACAAGACCATCCAAATAATTATTTTCAAATTATTAGACGGCTCGGATTATTTGTACGAGACACCGAAGTGAGCCCATACATTGATCTATACCGTACAAAACCATACGAAAGTGAGAGGAGCCAAAAAAAAAAGTCAGCGGTATAATCAAGCCAAAATTGGCAAGGGTAAAATCGGAAAAATTGAACCAAAATGTGGCAAGCCTTCAATTTCGGCCAACTCTCTCTTTTATATTAACAGTGTTTATTTTTCCTTTCGTAATTTTCAAGTATCTTCTTCTAATTTGATTTTGAGGGTGTAATGAATGTAAGAGCATCTCCACTCTTGGAGCAAATCCTTCACCAAATTTAAATTTGAGTAAAAATGACCAAAAATCCCACTCCACCCCTTCACCAAATCCATCACCAAATTTGCTCAACACCAAATTTGCTCAAATTTTTCACCAAATTTGATCAACACCAAATCTTTCACCAAATATTCAAACGGCTTTATTTGTTCCAAATAGGCAACGGCTCAACACCAAAATTTGCAGAGGGCAACGGATGAAAAGGAATTGACAAAATGAAAAAAAAACGAAAAAAAAACAGTTTTTGACAAAATGGCGGGAAAGTTTTGGGGCCAAAATGAACAAAAAAACAGTTTTTGACAAAATTTTAACTAGAATTTGGTTAAAAAGGTGGTTTTCCATTGGAAGGGGTGTTATCAAATCAAGTTTTTGACCAAATTTTTACTCAAATTTGAGTAAAAATTTGGTCCAAGAGTGGAGATGCTCTAAGGAAGAAACTTGAGAGGTAAAAACAGGGCTAAAAGCTAGACATATAGCAAAGCCTAAGCTCAACCACCAACCCTCAACTCCTAAAAAATCATGGGACATTTACCATCAGGTCACCCTTGGATTCCATAATTACCATCAGGTCAAGCCCAACTCTGAAAAATTCCCATCAACTCCCCAACCCGTAGAGGTGTCCACGGATCGGATACGGATCCGATCCGATCCGCTCAGAGCGGATTATGGTTTTTAAGATCCGGAACCGAACCAAACATTCACGGATCGGTTTCGGATCGGATCAGGCGGATTTGACATATTAAAGAAGGATTATTGAGCGGATCGAACGGATCCGATCTGGATCCGGAACCGCCAGATTAGAAATTCTCGATCCGGAACCGAACCGAACATTTACGGATGGATCAACGGATGGTTCGGATCGGTTCGGATTGGTCGGATTGGCGGATCGGATGATCCGCTGGACAGCCAACCCGTATAAAAATGCCTAAATCATAGGGTACCCTATGAAAGTGCCTAAAATCCTCGGGTACCCTATGAAAGTGCCTAAACCACTAAACCCTATAATAGGAAAGTGCACCCTAAACCTAAACTCTAGGGTACCCTACGACTAGGGTACCCTATGAAAGTGCCTAAAATCCTAGGGTATCCTACGACTAGGGTACCCCATGAAAGTGCCTAAAATCCTAGGGTACTCTATGAAAGTGCCTAAACCACTAAAACCCTATAATAGGAAAGTACACCCTAAACATAAACTCCAAAAAAGAGTGGCTTACCTTAGTGGTAATTAAAAAAAATTGACTCACCTTATTGGTAATTTTTTTGAACTCACCTTATTGGTAATTAGACATCTCTTTTCTAGACCTAGAGGTAATAATCCCAAAAATCATCACGTACGTTATGCAGTGTGAATCTGTGATCACGTGGAGTTGGTATTCTTGACACTCTAAAGGGAGGCTTTGTAGAGCCTAGTCCTTAGTTTTCAACGAGGCCAAATTAATCTCAATTATTTCACCAAACATGTCTGATACCCCGGTCATATAATGGTCATTTACTCTTGAATTTTGCAAATATATATGATAAAAATACTCGACTTTTGTGTGTGTAACTGTGTAAGGGCCGTAACAATCCATTATCGTGTATGCCGTTACGTAAGACCATAACAATTACAATGTTAAATCACGCCACTAAATGACTATGTCAGACTTAGTACTCACCAATACTGTCATACATAGCGGTCGATATTGTTAGGAAACAAATTTAATGAAGCATAAGAACATGTGATCCATGTGGCAAGCGTTATTCAGAGCTTCTCCTGGACAGGCACATCGGGCCCTCACAAACTTGGCACTTTTTCGGAAAGAAAATTCTAAAATCAGCCCATTGAGCTGTCGTCAAGGTTTAAAAGTGTAGTGAAATGTGTGAAACTGTATAGAACATTGAACAAAATACATTGGAGTGTGTTTTTTTTGTCTTCTTCTTGCCTTGTTGCTTTATTTTTTGGAAATAAAGTTTGAAAACATATTTAACCGAGCTTAACGTTTAACTCATCAAATTCCGTTAGTATGCTGATAGATTGAGACGGTAGGAGCAGATTTGATCAACGGAATCAAGTTTTAGGAATAAAATTGAGTTTTTTAAAAAAGTTGAGCAGTATATTGAAGCCAAAGTTTGGAGAGTATTAGAATTCCTATATTGATTGAGGATGACATGTTTAAGCGGTGCTAGTTCGGACGTTCACAGGGTGGTTTACATTTAGACGAAAAGATAGCGGATGATGAAAAATGGTAAAGTTGTGAATGGTAAAGTATAGGAAATGTGAAAATGAGGTATTGTGCGGTATTGTATATACTCATGTGTTGTGTGCATTCCAAGGTACTGTGTTGTATGTACAATCTCATACGCAGAATGTATGTCTCAATGACGTGCGGAATGCGCATCTTGTGAAGACGAAAAAACTGAATGTTGTGATATTGAATCTTGTGATAAATAGAAATGAAAATATTGATAATTGGGAATCTAATGGCCTTGTTCGTTTTCCAGTTTAGTTTTAGTTTTAGTTTTAGTTTTGATGACATCATCATTTCCCTCATTTCTCTCTCTATCTCTCTCCACTCATTACACCTGCTGACATCATCAAAACTAAACTAAACTATCTAACGAAACACAACCAATATGTCAGGAATCGTAGTACAAAAGTAACTTAAAGAAGTGAACGGTGGGATGATTAATGTACGATGGTTGGGACAAAATTCTGGAAGATGAAATTTACTACTATGTTAAACGCTGTTTAATGAAATTTATCTTGCGCTTCTTTTATATATCGAATTGTGAATTACTTATAAAGTTGTAAGGGTTAAAGGGAAGGAATTTTTTCTGCTAAACATCATTCATTCATGGTATTCGTATATCATGTCTTTTCATGCCAAGTACAGTATTAAAGACGGAGCTGAAAGACAAGATTAATCTGATGGTGATGCCTTTTGGAGGACAATATTGTTAATAGTCGCTCTGTTACTTTTGAAAAATTTATTCATTTTCATATACAATCTTGTTTAATCTATTTTGTCAAGTCGGTAAAATTAATTATGCTTCCGCTGTTATTTAAGAAGTTGACCTTTTGTTTAATGAAATCGCTTTGAAAAATATTTTATTAACACGTTTGAAAATCGGGGTGTTACATAATCTATCTGTATGTTATAATTTATATTATTCTTACAAGAATTAAAACTTTGTTTAAATAAACGAAGTATGGTTTATTGAACAACATCCATATTCACAATTTCATAATTTTCAACGATTACTAAATTCACTTAACTTACAAAAATAATTTGTTGATTTTTTCTTGAAATAAATGTATTATTTTTAAGTTATTCTTTGCGGGCGGGACAAGCGTCTTGGGACAGAGGGAGTTGATAATTTCATTGAAAAGTAAAAATGAAATTCTTTATGGATCAGAGGACCAGAGTACGTATGTATTTGTAGACGAGTTTGCTAATTTGTTTGTCTAGTTAAAATTGGAAATGAGTCACAACTTTCCTAATTCAGCAGCAAACCTTCAGGTTCTGACAGCTTGGGGTATAACAAAAGCCAGGATTAAAAGCTGATTGCTCTTTTCATATGTTATATTGTATTGGTTAATTTGTTGGTTTTTTTGTTGTCTTGGCATGATGCCATGGTCTTGATTTCCCTTTGATTAAAAATTAATTTCTATTTTTTGTGGAGATAGTTGGATCTGTAATACTATGTTTTTCTTATTTCATGTCTTGTATAAGGACTCTCAAGGCCATGCCCTTGGTCCATGTTATTTTTTATAACCCAGGAAAAGCCCTACAATAGGCCACTAATTGGACCTACTGCACGACCCAAACCTCGAAGGAAGCTGACGCAACCCACACCAGTCACGGCCCCCCGCTTAGCACAGGTACTCACCCTGTGGGGAATCGAACACCTGACCAAAGGGACTACCCCAAAAGTCAGGCACTCTCGCCCTAACCACTGGGGCAACCCCTGGGTGTGTAAGGTCCATGTTATTGGTTTTGTTAAATCGAATTGACTACCTTACCAAAAAAAAAAAACACATAAGTTGAATTTGAAGTCTCTCACAATTTCAACCAAACAACCGACCAAGAAATTTAGAACATGCACAACTAGTTTCACGTTTCAACTTTGTAAAGTAGTGGATTTGTGCCAAATCAAAACGTTTCTAGGGATTTGGGGTGATTGATGTGCAGCCACCGCACAGCAGGTGTTGTGCACCCATCCGAGCCGTCCGTTGCTCGGATGGACGGCCCAGATTTCATCTTGCAGGCGCGGCAACGAACGGTTCGGATGCAAATGTGCTGAGGTGAAATTTGGGCGTCCATCCGAAAGAACGGACGGCTCGGATGGGTGCACAACACCTGTTATGCGGTGGCTGCACAGCAGCCACCCCATGTCGCGTTTCTAGATGAATACCAAATGGATACTATATAATATGGTCCCAAAAAAAAAAAAAATTGTCTGCAAACCGGGAAGGGTTAAAAAACTACATCTACCGTTCTTTGAGGGTAATGTGCGGTATGCACCCAGTGAAGAACTCTTCTATATGCACCGATTGCCTTGCACAGACGACGTACCGACGGCGTCTCCGGCGCCGTTGTGAGTCCCATCCGGTCGATCCGAACCGTTCATAGTTCGCAGAATTGAATTCCGAGTGGGCCCTCGCGGGAATCGAGACAATCGGACGGTTGTATGAGCTCGATCCAAAATCACCCCCATTTCATTCAAAAATTTCAATGAAATGGGGGTGATTTTGGATCGAGCTCATACAGCCGTCCGATTGTCTCGATTCCCGCATGAGCCCACTCGGAATTCGATTCTAAGAACGATGAACGGCTCGGATCGACCGGATGGGACTCACAACGGCGCCGGAGACACCGTCGGTACGTCGTCTGTACATTCCCGTCGGTTCCCTTATCATTTCCGCCCATTGAATTGCCTTTAAAGATTCACTTATTTATCAAGACATTAACTCATAAAATATATATTTATATATATATGTGTGTCATGAATTCAAGGTCGATGTTTATGATATCTATAGAAAAGCTATCAATTAAAGATTAAAATAATTATGAATTTATGTGTTTATATTATTAATATCTATTCCAATATAAGGGATATGCATACCGTACAAAAACTCAAATTCAAATGGGCATGCATGAGTATTTATATAATGCGGAAAATTGAGAAAACGTGTAACAATTTTTTCCCTTTTGTTTGTCTAAGGATGTCTGGTTAAAGCCATGCATTAGACTGTTAGCTAACTGGGGTCATATACATGAACAGACCAACAACGTTGACCACGCAACGTAATTGGCACGGAACTAAACAAAATAATAATTGAAAGTGAAATTTTGTGGAAAGCTCGCCAACTTCATTTGCAACTATTTTTATTTTTTTACTTATAAAACCACATTACTCAAATGATTTATTAAATTTGTGTCGTCTGCCAACAGAAATCCATCAGCCCAAAATCACCTCAGTTCAATATCTTCACAATATTCCTTTCTCGATGACCATCACATCGCTCTATCGTCGAACACCCAAAATCTTTGCCGGTATCCTCACGACCATTGCAGCCGCCATCGAGCAACCACTGCCACTGATCAAATTAATTTAATCGATGAGGCTCCCTTTGTCTCAACGTAAAATGCATTTTCATACAGTATAAAATGTTTTTCGTGTGAGATAATTTTGGACAATACAAAATCTGCTTTTTATATTTTCCGGTGTTTGGTTAATAGTTGTTCGGCAAGGAAAGATTTCCAGAAGCCGATAAAATAAAAATAAAAAAAAAAGGATTTCTAGAACAAACGCTAGTAAGTCAAGTTTCCGTATATTAATGCACAAAAGTTATAGTTGATAGTTGCATGTGTATACATCTGTTACATACACAAATTTCTTTTCGCTTTCCAAAACACAAAATTTATCTTAACTTCTTAAGCAGCAGCATATGAACCACATTTCCCTTTTTGTTTTGTTTTTTTTTTTTTTTTTTGTATTTTTTATTCATATTAATAACTTAACCACATATTAGATCAATAGCTTATTATGATATTTATAAAGATCCCATAACACAAGTAGATATACATGTATGTACATATGTTTACAAGGAAAAATTTATGGTACGCCTCCTTGAAAAGGAGCGTACAGTCCGTCCCTTTACATATGTATTTTTATGCTTGTTAAGTATGCTTTTGGTACTCATTAGGTATTTTTTGGTAGGTTACCGTGAATATTTACATCGATAGTGAATGTTTTTTTAAAAATCCATATATAACGGTTCGAACAAGTATCAAAACCATACATAACAAGGTTGCCATGAATAGTCACGTGGATATATAGTGAATTTTTAAAAATTCATAATGGTTCATAATTTGACCAAAACCATACGTAACACGTATCAAAATCATACGTTTACAAGGAAAAATTTACATGTATGTACATATGTTTACAAGGAAAAATTTATGGTACGCCTCCTTGAAAAGGAGCGTACGGTCCGTCCCTTTACATATGTATTTTTATGCTTGTTAAGTATGATTTTGGTACTCATTAGGTATTTTTTGGTAGGTTACTGTGAATATTTACATTGATAGTGAATTTTTTTTTTTTAAATCCATATTTAACGGTTCGAACAAGTATCAAAATCATACATAACAAGGTTACCATGAATAGTCACGTGGATATATAGTGAATTTTTAAAAATTCATAATGGTTCATAATTTGACCAAAACCATACGTAACACGTACCAAAATCATACGTAAAAAGTACTTATGCCCTATGGCCGTTTTCAAGAGGGTACTTACGTATCTGCATATATCATCTGATTATAAGTAAAGTTTGCACGCCTCTAAGTTTTAAAAAAAAATTTAGCAATCCAGTAGCTAAAATCATGGTTGAATTTAGCTAAAATCAACCATGATTTTAACAACTGGGTTCTTAAAATCTGTTGAAAAACTAACATGTGATAAGGTTGATTGTGAGGTGACAGTCAAGTCTTTAACTTGAAAATAAGGTATTGAGAAAGTAAATGTTTAGGTAGCAAAGGGACATATATTAGTGGAAAAGCGTCGAACGCCAAGTTTTCCGATACTGACTTGCGACCTTTCCGTGCAAGCAGAGAACGTTCCAATAATACGGTCAAATATACTGTACCAGGTTAAATAATTTTCTTTCCCAATCAAATACCAAAAAATGAGTACAAGTTTTACACGGAAATATTTTACGTACGTCAAGACCACCGGCTTTGCCGAAAGGGTAATGAGTTTGTTAATGTCTTAAGGATTAATTACTGTAAGCCATTGGAAAATCCCAGGAAAGATAACTTATATACGGACTCCTGGGTCAAGGGAGTTTGGCAGAGCTTCTGCTGGGATGAAAGATCGTCCGGATTTCCTCATCCGAGTATAACCTCCGGTAGGGGATGGCTGATCGGCCAGGATTTTGTTGGCAAAAAATCCGGCAACGCTTCCGTAGGACCTCGGGATTAATGTTTTGAAAACCAAATCGATCGGTGAGCAAATCGAAGAAGGGATCACTGCGGTCCAACCGGAGTAATAGGAGTGGTATAATTAGTGTAAGAGTTTTAGGGTTAGAAATGAAGAAATTGTTACCTGACATGATAACTGTGTTTGTCCATTTATTTACAAAGAGAGGAGAGAGAGAGAGAGAGAGAGAGAGAAAAGAGGGAGGTGGCAGCGTGGCAGAGGAATAGGAGTGGGGTAAGCGCAGCCGCGCAGGAGGAGAGAGAGAAAAAAGGGAAGAAAAAAGGGGGAGTAGGGTAGGCGCAGGAGGAGAGAGAAAGAAAAGAGGGATGTGGCAGCGTGGCAGAGGAATAGGAGTGGGGTAGGCGCAGGAGCAGAGAGAGAGAGAGAGAGAAAAAAAAAAGGAAGAAAAAAGCGTGGCAGAGGAATAGAACACTAGCAGCCAATATAAATACTATATTTATGTACTTTTTGTAATTTTAACAACACTTTAACAACACTATTGCAACACTTCTTACCTTAACAATACATTCTGTCATAACACCACCAAAATGGGACCCACTTTTTACATTTTTGTGTCATATAATAACACATTTTTAACTCCACGACTGCGGATGCCCTAATGTTGCAAGCCTTTTCTGTTGGAAGAATGAAATCAATTAATTGCATGGGTCCGCCAAAGATGCTTTTTTGGCCTTTGTGCACATCTAAAGGCATTAAAGCGCTTAAAGTAAGTTTCAAAATTTAACAACACATTTTTAACTCCACGACTTATAACAACACATTTTTAACTCCACGACTACGGATGCCCTAATGTTGCAAGCCTTTTCTGTTGGAAGAATGAAATCAATTAATTGCATGGGTCCGCCAAAGAAGCTTTTTTTGGCCTTTGTGCACATCTGAAGGCATTAAAGCACTTAAAGTAAGTTTCAAAATTTATATTCCGGTTCAATCGACCCAGGGCCGGTTCCTACGGGCTAGCAATTCAGCTGCTCGATCTGAATAGTTTTCACTTTTAGGGCCGATTTTTAGTTTAAAGCGGTTTTTGGGTTATTCTGGACCGGAGCAAGGCCGGTCTAGTCCAGTTTTTAAAACATTGCTCGGGATATCTCTGACGAAGATTAGGCAAAACTTTGTTTAGAAGGGCTTTTTGTGGCAATCCTAACTAGGGTTATCTTGGAATTTTTGACTCGGGGTTTTTTCAGAGGCTCACTCGTAGGGCTTTGCCAAGGTTTCGGAAGCTCAAAAGAGGCTATAGGACTTTTAGGGAGGAAGCAGAGAGAAGTCCGAGAATCAGAACTTTGGAATTTGTATCGAAAATGGGAGCCAAAGCGTCCCATTTATATAAAAATCCCAGAGGAGAGTTCCACTAGGGGGCGCCCCTTGTGCTATGTGGTAGCCCCCATTGGCTCTGTCACGCCCTCGAAATTTAAAAGGATAATTCATTAGGATAATCCACGTGGACGGTCAACAAGTCCACGAACCACGTCAAAGTCTAAATAGAATAGTCAAGTCAACATTAAAATACACCACGGTCTATGGGTACCTGTACCCCAAAATGAGATAAAATAAATGTATAGTTATTACAAGTTCAATGTCAAAGAAGAAACTTAATTGAGTTACAAAATCATCTTAACAAAATACAAGTTCTAGGATGATGATATAACTCCTCCATTAGCTTTCAAAACAATGTATGTATGCACTCCAAGCACTCCATATCATGCTCCTTGGTGGGTACCTGAAATTTGTAAGGTTGAGCTCACTAGCCCAGTAGAGAAATGTCTAACAAACCTAAGTGAAATGAAATGCATATGGATGATAGACAAGAAAGCACAAGTCATGTAACAAGAGTTGAGAAAAAGTTCGAATGGTTTAAGGGCTTGAAAAAGACACATAATCAACTAGATTTCACTTACTCTCGCCTCTTGTACCCAACGTGTACCCGATACACCACATATGTCCCACACGTTAACAACATACATCTTATTCCTTTCAAACATTTGATTATTCTCCGGGCATACCATATAGGCCACGTGTCACTCCGGGCATGCCATAAAGGCCTCGTGTCACTCTGGGCATACCCCTTTAGGGCCCCGTGTCACTCCGGGCATACCCTTTCGGGTCCCGTGTCATCATTACCACATTCATACTTTATTTCATGCTCAATAATATCATTACAGTGTCCATATGTCTCATCACCTTACTATCATGTGTTAATTTCATACAAAACTCATGATTTGTGTTACTCGAACATGTCCATAAAGGAGATTTTGACCCGAGTGTCAAAGATGTCAAAGTGACCCGCCCGGACCCTAACTTGTGACCAACAACTTACACAAACGAGCTACAAACAACGGATCATGATTCATGAAATTTTACAAAAAATATAGATGTCCTATTGATAGGAGGTTAGGTCCTATTGATAGGAGAGAGATCATATTGGCCACTATTGAAGCATCAGAGAGTCCTATTGATAGAAGATAAAGTCCTATTGATAGAGCGTCAGAGGCTCCTATCGATAGGAGATCAAGTCCTATCGATAGGGAAGCCATCACATTGGCCAGAACGAAAAGTGAAAGGCTCCTATCGATAGGGGATGAAGTCCTATCGATAGGACATCACCAGATCCAAAATTTTACAACTCAAGAGATGATCAATGGGGTTTCTCTATGGGCATTTCTTAGTTCCAAATGGACATGTTAAGATGTAAAAGAGGTTCAAACAACATAGTAACACAACATACCATCAATTTACAAGATTTGCTAGTTTTCCCCAAATTCAAGCCATGGACAAACGATGGGTTTCATATAAATTACAAGCATCACCATGAAATTAAGTAACAATGGAATGTGTTATCTACCAAATCAAGAGAAGAATAACATAGAAGCTAGGAGATAAGGAGTGTCAACACAAATTTGACTAGGAGATGGATTTTTCTCAAAGAAATCAACAAGACAAGGAAAACTTAGCCATCCAATGACTATACATACATACACACTACATTTACACTTAAAAGGGTTAGAAATTTCCATACCTCAAGTGTGGAAGCATGAAACCCAACTCAAAATCAAAACCCTAGTCTTCACACTAAGCTCCAAGCAAAAACCCACTTCCTGGAACGAACTGAGCCCCACCCGAGCTTCCTAACGCGTAGAGGGGTGATTTTGTGAAGGGGTTGTGAAGGAACTTTGGGGATTGAGTGAGATTTGGAGGTGTGAGGAGATAAAAATGGAGAAGGAGAGGGAGAGAGAGAGTGACGGGCTTGGGAAAGGGAGAGAGAGGGAGTGAAATCCTCTCTCCTCTCACACACCACACATATAAACACATATCAACTAATTGCACTCCAAGTCCAAAATTGGCTTGTGTAATGCAAATGGGTCCCAACTAATTCCAAACACAAATCCACCCAACACTTAAACATTTTAAACATTTCCTCACATTTTCTCCAACTTTATTTTCGGAAAAATAATTAAAAACACGGGTTCTTACAGGCTCCTTCAAAGTGGCACCTCATTGGAAACTCTATTGGGATTTTGGCTGTTGTTTAGTTTGGTTGTTGCTCAGTTCGTTCACGTTTTGTTTCGTCCATGCTCATGCAGGGAAGTTCAAGGCGAATCCATTAGGGAAGTTTTGGATGAATCGTAAATTGTCTGGTTAGCAATGCACTCAATTGAAAGACCGAACAAAGTTTAACACTGCAAAAGAATAGTGCGACTGGGGAGCCACATATAACACATGGGACCCCCCAACTGACCGTGAAAATGGCACCTTAAGAGGAGGCTCCCTAAAGCCTTGGTCGCTAAGAAAACTCGTTTGTGTTCGAGCTCGTTTGAGCACTTACTGAGAAGTTTAATGTAAACTAGTTCAGGGAAGTCTCCTAAGGTTTTGAATAAATTAGCTCTTAGGACCCTTGAACAAAACTTTGGCCATTTTGAGAAGCGCTATGTCCCCAAAAATAGCAAACAAGCTCCGATTTGCACGAAACTTGACGTGAAGTATCGAGGCAATAAATAGTAAGTATGTTTTGGAATGATTTGGAATAAAGTTGATGTGTGTAGGGATTTCTGAGCCCAAATCGTCCAAATTTACCAAGTTTCGGCACAGGCGGTGATGATCCAACGTCATCTAATTCTGACATGGTTTAGACCGAATGCATCTTTCGGTGCCAATGACAAACTAGACTATGCACATGCAGATGCAGATGTTTTATGATGTTTGATGAAAAGGCTAGTGGTACAGCTCAGCGTGGGAGCAGTATGATATGTATTATATCGTTCGCAAGTTCCATTGTGGTAGGGTTTGTTTGACTTGCATGGCATCATCCGTCCCTACTCTGGGGGTATTGACATCATCAATTTGCTTTGATAGTTGGGATGGGGCAAAATCTGGTATCAACACCCTCCTCTCTAATTTAGGAAATAAATGTGACCATATGCTCTTGAACTTTAAGCAAAGGTATAATCACTTTCACCCATTCAACGGTAGTTGAGAAGTTAACATTCAACAAAACCAATTCACATAGAAGCCCAACATACAAGGTATGACCTTTGCAAAAAAAGGAGACGAGGCAAAAATGCCCCAAAATTTTGTCCGCGTAAAATGCCTTATCTATATAGCCAACATGCTTATTGACCCAAGATGTTAACATGACTGAACATGGATATAAGGTTGACGGTTTGGGATTGTGTCTCTAACACGAATTGACAAGGATGTGATAACTCAAACAATTAACGGGTCAGAATTGGAGCAAAATCAAATGTCATGCTAGTTCAAGAGACATAGATCATTGAGAGTTTTGTCATGCCATGAATTCAAAGGACAAGAAGATTGCAAATTTAAAATCCTTTGGATTCACTTGATGGGTGTATGAGTGGGTGAGGTGTGTATGTTTTCAAGGAGTGTTGTACAGGTCTTTGATGTATTCTTTTGGGAGGAGCACTAGTGAGTGGTTCTTCTTCGTCCTTTTGGTGTTAGTTTGGGTGGGAAGGGTTTTTGGTGGTGCGGCTCATTCGCAGTGGGTGGGCGGGGGTTTGAGTTTGGGTGTGATTCATTTTACTGGTAGGTTGGGGTACTTTTGTATGTTTGGGAAGGTTATTTGAGTCTGTTTTGAAAGGTTTTGATGTAAAACAAGTAGGGGCCCAATTCTATAATCAATTGGACTGGTCGAAACCCCAGATCGAACCCAATTTGTATCGATAGATATTTTCTTTGGCATAGATTGAAAATCACTTTTACCTTTCTGGACAATTTCGCCTTGAATGCAAAACTACTAACTGTTTCTAATGGACCTTAGATCGAAAACTCGAAGATGAACTTGTAATGTCTTCCTCTTTGGTTGTTTAAAATCTACAGTGATTTCATTAAGGACTGGGTCAAAATTGCCTTACCTACCAAGGCCAAGGTTAAAGCAGAATGTGGGGATGCACCACTCCCAAACTATGCGCTACATGTGAAAAGGTTAGTTTGGCACTTCATCTTGATCCCAGAAAATTAAAAAGAATATGACATTGATTAACTATGTGCTACCGAACCAAACGAAGGTTTCAATTACCCCGTATTTCGATCCTTATTTATCTCCCCTTCTTCTTGATTAAATTTCCATTTCTGAAAATTCTCTCAGATGTCCCCCTTTCTGATCCTTCTTCTATAGCTCCGGCAATGGCTGTCGCTGCTGGGCCTGTACAAACGATTGCTCAATGCCTGAGTTCACTGTATCAGTGGCGGGGAAGACCCGTTATAAATCTTGAAGAACCATTCGATGAAGCTCTCCAACTACTTTTTGCAGATGATTGGGAGAGGGAGATGATATGGTTATTCGATCGTCTGATGAGGAGTAGGGAGAGGGAGATTGATAGGAGAAGTGAAGTGAGAGAGGAGAAGTAGTGTTAGCCAATTTTCTTAAACGAGGGTGAAATAGTCATTTCCTTTACTCCGTTAGCGGAGTAAGGGGTTTTTTCAATTTCAAATAGATGAGAGAGTGAGTATGGACGTTTTTAATAGTTATGGGGTGTCCATGAAAAATGGGAATAGATGAGAGGGTGTCCATGTAATTTAACCTTTTTCTTTCACATTTGAGATTATAGAGTCAACCTTATCAGAGAAAATAGCTTACAAACTAAGAATCTTACTAAACATCGCTTCAATGAAGAACGTACCTCATTTTCTAGGGATTTTTTTTTTCTTTTTTATGAAATCTTACTCTTTGAGAAAGAAAACACTCATTAATATATGAAAGCGTATGATATCTTTAACGTCTATAAATAAATCTTATCATAACACGGTAACACGAAACCCCAAGGGGTTGGTCTAGTAGTCAAGGTTTGGGACTTATAAAGGTTTGCTTCCTCCTATAGTCTTAGATTTGAAACCTCGTACGTACGTGCTATCAACTCTTTTGGGATCAGTCCATACAGAGTTTTTGCTCTGGCTTTAAATGGGCCTCATACTAGTGGATGATGAGATTGGTCTCTTAAGAACAGTCAAGGTGAGCGAAAGCTGACTTGGATACTTGGTTATCAAAAAAAAAAAAACAACATGACACATACCGAAAATGACACGAGATGATGAATAGGAAAAATCAATGGTTGGGGTTAGGTTGAGACAATCTTCATATAAACCCAGGATGACCCAATACGAGCACAACACAACACGCGTGACGCGATGCAACCCTTGACAAGATTTAGGCCTCCTTTGGGTAAAAAAACCATTGTGGTTTATTTTTCGTCTTTATTCACAAAACTTTAAGTTTGACTAATAATTTTATACTTTTTAGATTTCTCTCGTAGAGAGGAGCCAAGAAACCACAACAAATCGACCGAAAACTAACAAATGCAAAAAAAAATTGAATAAGGACAAAACCAAAAAAACCACCAAAAAACCAGTTTTTTCAATTCACCCAAAGGAGGCCTTAGTACTTTGTTGCACTGGAAAAAAGGAAGGCCAAGATAACAATGATCATCGATCAAATCGTCACTACACGACACAAAGCAGAGAGGCATTTCTTGAACACCTCGCTAAATTTGGTTCTGTTTGTCTTCTTTGTAGACTGTTTGCCCCTATCTGATCAATCAACAAAACAAAATAGCAAAAACTCTTTGGTTACAAGGCTATGACAACACCTATGATGTCCTCGTGATTGCTACTCAACCCTATCTTTTTCCAACAAGTTTTTATTCGATAAAAGTCTTTTGCCAACAAGTTAGGTTTATGGATAGATCTATATTTCC
The DNA here is from genome assembly GCA_016920895.1 of Vaccinium myrtillus. Lineage (NCBI taxonomy): Eukaryota > Viridiplantae > Streptophyta > Magnoliopsida > Ericales > Ericaceae > Vaccinium > Vaccinium myrtillus. Next base: position 29,403 of record JADGMU010000739.1, on the reverse strand, counting down.
TCTATCCTATAAAAAAAATTAGGATGGGTTCTCGATGAGGTACAAACTTCTTGTGTGAGGGCCATTTTGGGTCCCAAATAAATGATTTGCAACGTTATTTTCATTTGGAACGATTTTTCCATGTGGAATATGATTAAAAAATGAAGTAAACTGATCAAACAATCACCGATATCCTAATAAATTGATTTATTACTGGACACAACAAAATCCAATAAAATAATATTTAAAACAAAAATAAAATCTCATATCATTTGTGTGGGATTCAAAATAGGCCCGACGCTGCCACACAATTAGAGGTGGTACGCATGGTCGGGTTTAATTATCTGAGTTTGATTTGACAACTTAACATTAAAAAAAAATTCAAGGTTGATTTGTTTACATAATATATAGAATGGTCTTAAATGGATTTTTAACAAGCAAACATGAGCTCGATCTAAAAATTTTTTTTTTTTTTTTAATAGCTTGGCATTCTTGCCACACAATTTTTTTTTGGATTTTTAACCTAGATTTTTGTTTAGAATAGTAGTTGTGGATAAATTCTAAAATTTTTTACCTTCAATGGTAGTTTGCCACATGCATAAAAACTAGTCAACCTTTCACAACACTTATGTCATAGGAATAACTAATTTCATTTGATGTACAATGTCACCGGATAAGTATTCATCGAATATTGTATACTATGACGATACTCCTATTATACGATATGTTATTTGACATTGTACAATATATTATACGTTGAAGGCAACTACATGTTTGATTTGAATTGTAAATACTTAACCACGTCGCGAATACAAGATCACCAGCGATCATAGTTTTTTCCTTATTTTTTTAAGTATCCGGTCAAACAAACGGACCATATATGTAAAATGTGTAGCTAATTGGGTGCTGGTCACTATCCATAGCCAAAAACAAGACTTGCTACAAAAGTAGTCCGCAACAGGAACAAAACAAAAATGTTACATGTGCAATCATTTCGGCTCCAACCATTTACAACTCCCTCACATGCACGTGGGGCCTACACCTATAATTGAGTGTGGGTCTTACGTGTATGTGAGAGGGTTGTAAATGGTTAGAGCCGAAATGGTTGTACATGTAGCATGATTCCGAACAAAACTCCCTAGTTAGACTCCGCTGACCTGGCCAGCATAATGGCCCCACCTGGTCTCCTCTTCTTCAACACTTGCAAACTATTGTCGGGTCCACTGTCCCCTCCCATTTGGACAACCCAGCCAACGAAAAATATAACCCGGTGTCGGCCCACTCCGTCAAAGCCCTTGCCAAATAAGGTACTACTCGGTCCAATATCCACCTAGGCCCATGACAGGATAACTGACGTAAACACCTTTGAAGCTGCATTCTTGCCCTATATAAACCAACTTGCTCTCAAATGCTTAAACCACACTTCTCCCTTCAAAATCTTTCATCAATTTAAGCCATCAGATAGCTAAGCTAATTTAGTCTTTGATCATGGCCAATGAATCTAGTCTGCCTTCACCACTGGGCCAACCGGGTTGCGAGAAACATGCGAAGGCACTTCAGTTCATCGAAGAGATGACGAAGAATGCCGACGTCGTTCAAGAGAGGGTTTTGAGAGAGATTCTGAGCCGGAATGCCGAGACGGAATATCTCGGGCGGTTCGGGCTCCGGGGAGCTACAGATAGGGAGACTTTCAAGTCGAAAGTTCCGGTGGTGACGTACGAGGACATTCAACAGGATATTATGCGTGTGGCAAACGGTGACCGCTCTCCCATCTTTTCTTCCCAGTACCCCATCTCCGAGTTTCTCACCAGGTAACGACTAGTCGACTACAATAGGCCTTTTTTGTGGTGAAATTTCAGTGGCGTATACGTACACTCATACACATAGATATTCCTTATCAAGATTTACACAAACGAGGGAAACAAAAAGCTAAGGACCATGCATACATATATACGTCATATGTATTTATTAGTAGAAGAGTAATACTTTACAACTTTATTTTTTTATTTATTTATGCTAATGTGTGATCACAACATATTAACATGATAGTTATAATGCTCTTTTACGTATAGGTTTTTTTTTTCTCGTTTATATATAAGATAAATTAAAACACTTTGTCGAGCTTTGGATTTTCTCCTCTTGATGTACCCTTTCTCGAGCTTCTAATAATTAGTCTAAAAAAAAAAAGACCAACTAGTTCAAAAACACTAGTTGGATTTTCTCCTCTTGATGTACCCTTTCTCGAGCTTCTAATAATTTTCAAAAACACTTCGTCATTACATTTTATGTTTAAGCGTTAAAATTCTATTTGTGTAACATAATCAATTCATTAATTATGAAATTATTGGCAAATTTGCAGTTCCGGCACATCTGCTGGGGAAAGAAAACTCATGCCAACAATTCATGAAGATATGGACCGAAGAACCTTACTATACAGCCTTCTCATGCCTGTGATGAACCTGTGAGTACTTCAACTACACTTTTTCTTCGAATATCTACATAATTCTTCTCATTTGTAATTCATTTCGATTTCCTACAGTTATGTTCCGGACTTGGACAAGGGCAAGGGCCTATACTTCCTCTTCGTAAAGTCCGAAACTAAGACCCCCAGTGGCCTCCTTGCGCGTCCTGTCCTCACCAGTTACTACAAGAGTGAGCATTTCAAGACAAGGCCCTTCGACCCTTACAACGTCTACACAAGCCCTAACGAGGCCATTCTCTGCGCCGACTCTTTTCAAAGCATGTACACTCAGATGCTTTGCGGTCTCATTATGCGCGAACAAGTTCTCCGGATTGGTGCCGTGTTCGCCTCTGGCCTCGTTAGGGCTATTAAGTTCCTCCAGCTAAATTGGAAAGAGCTCGCCGAGAACATCAGCACGGGAACACTAAGCCCTAGAATCACTGACCCTTCCATTAAGGAGTGCATGGCAAATATCCTGAAACCTAACCCACAACTCGCTGAGTTTATCACCAAGGAATGCCAAGGTGAGAATGCTCAATTAATTTTAACTAGAGAAACATTCACAAAAAAAAAAATTAAAGGTTGATTTTGCAAATTTAATTTTGCAGGTGAGAATTGGGAGGGCATAATCACAAGAATTTGGCCCAACACAAAGTACCTGGACGTGATCGTGACCGGTGCCATGGCTCAGTACATCCCAACGCTTGATTACTTTAGCGGCGGAGGATTACCCCTACCATGTACCATGTACGCCTCTTCTGAGTCCTATTTCGGACTCAACCTTAAACCCATGTCCAAACCCTCCGATGTTTCCTACACCATCATGCCTAACATGGCCTACTTCGAGTTCCTCCTTCACGACCCCGCCACGCCTCCACTCTCCCGCGACTCTCCTCCCAAACTAGTCGACCTAGCCGACGTTGAAGTCGGCAAGGAATACGAGCTCATCATCACCACTTACTCGGGACTTTGTCGATACCGAGTCGGCGACATTCTCCGCGTCACCGAGTTCCACAACTCCGCACCCCAGTTCAAATTCATAAGGAGGAAGAACGTGTTGCTCAGTATCGACTCGGACAAGACCGACGAGTCCGAGTTGCAAACGGCCATCGATAACGCTTCCATACTGCTAAAACAATTCGATACCAGTATCGTGGAATACACGAGCTATGCCGATACGAAAACGATCCCCGGGCATTACGTGATTTATTGGGAATTAATGGCCAAGGACCCGACTAACTGGCCTAGTAAAGAGGTCATAGAGCAGTGTTGTTTGGCTATGGAGGAATCGTTTAACTCGGTCTATCGACAAGGCCGAGTCGCGGATAACTCGATCGGGCCGCTTGAGATAAGGGTGGTGGAAAATGGAACGTTTGAGGAGTTGATGGACTATGCAATATCAAGGGGTGCATCAATAAATCAGTACAAAGTTCCGAGGTGCGTTAGTTTCAATCCTATCACGGAACTGCTGGACTCAAGGGTGGTGTCGTCGCATTTTAGCCCGGCTCCGCCGCAGTGGACCCCGGACCGACGTCTTTGATGATTCAAGCAGACAGAGGTTGCGTCGGAGGGAACAAAAGTAACAAGAAGATATGGTTGGCTACCAACCAAATAATCCAGAACACAAGTCCCTTTCTCTTGTTCATGTCTGTTACATAGCGACAAATAAGGTTGGAAAGTGTCGTTGGTTTTCGTTTGAATTTGTAGTTTGGAAAGTGTCTTTGTTTTTCGTTTTTGGAAGGCTTAGCTTTGTGTAAGCAAGTTCGTAAAAATATGTAAGGAGGTGAAATTGGCATGCTTTCGTTTTAACTTTGTTGAAGTTGAAGGTGAGAAGTTAAAAAGTGTAGTGAATATAATCCCACCGTCCCATATTGTTGGTCCTGTTTTAGTATTTGTACCACTCAAAAAATTGTTTATATCTCTAATTTATGATTTTTTTTGTCATTTCATAACTTTGTTTAATAATAGTAATTAAGATATATCAAACAAAATTCATATTAAATACAAAAATCTTAATAAATTAAAAATTATAGACTATTATTTGAGATATTCAAAAAAGGAAAGAGGAGTAACAATTTGCGACGGATGGAGTATCTTGTTTTTCCCCAAGTGGCTAGACTTCCAAACCGTAATTAAGTACTCCCTACATCCCGAATTGTTTCTCCTGCTTTGGGAATCCAACTTTTTATTAATAGTACATAATTGTACCAAAAAAGAGAAAGAAATACCATTTTTTTTTGGGTTAATTAACTTCATAAATTTACCATTTTGCTTTGGGAAAATCAAAAAAGGAAAGATAAAGTTGGCACTCTTGCACTCCGCCAATCACATGCCACGTACCAAAGATAAAAGGGAATCACATAACACTACAAGGCTTAGAAGATGTACTCCCTCCGTCCCATATTGCTTGACCCTTTTGAGAAAGTTGTTATGGATTGCGTGCATTTTACAAGCAAAAAATGACGTGTTGATGAGCAATATTTTTTTAAAATTAAATTTACACTAATTTTTTCTACTCAATGAGATCTTTAAATCGGTGAAAAAAAAATTGAAAAAAATGAAAGCTAATACATTATTTTTTGTGTGCAAAATGTATGGATTCCCAAAAAGGACAAGGAATTTAGAACGGACGGAGTAAGTTTTTTTTTTTTTTCTTGATCTGCACAATAAATTTTCATTTATCATGATGATAAGAAAATCAAATCAATACAATAACATAAGAATAGCAGTGAGAGAACTTTGGAGAATGCACAATACTCTCCTAGTCTCCTGTTACTCCTACTTAACAATGCCAATATCCCACCTCTCTAAGTTTTCTAGTATTTTTTTTAAAGAATTTTTTTAGTATGTGCCCTAAGGGCATATGCTAGTGATCATTAATTAAGAACAGCTAAACCTACGTGTATTGATATTTGTAAAAGTAGTTAATGTACTTGGACAAAATTTTGGAATAAGAGAGGAACTAATATTTGTGTGACCAAAGCACCCTTGTACTTTTCATTCCCCTCCATTTTTATTTTGTTTCCCTTCATTTCTCAATTCGTTCACTTTCAACTCCCACAAGCAGGAGTCGGAAGGAGAAGGGGAAAAAAAATGGAAGAAGAAGAAGAATGCACACTCACGAACAGAACTTTTACAATAAAGCAAGAAGGAAAAGAGAAAAGGAGGAACTTTAATGTATGGAATTTTTTTGAATAAAGGTCTTTAACATATTCTTTCAATAATATGTATACAATATTGTTAGTCTTGTGCCTAATTCTTAGGGATATACCGAATTTAGAAGAATCAAGGTGTATGTTTGGTGGCATTTTTAATTGATGTAGTATATATAGTAGAATACTCCCTCCGTCACTTTTTAAATGTGTTACTTCGTAAATCCAACTTATTAAGAAACATCATCATTACACCTTTCACATCAACTTTTTCCTCTATTTTACACTTTTCACATCAACTTTTACCTCAACTTTCCAAAATTATCCTCCACTTTTACCCATTAACTCTTTACCCACTAACTTTTCAAAAGCGCAAAATAATAATTGTACAAATTTTTACCCATTAACTTTTCAAACCACACACTTATTTAGGGACAGCCCAAAATGGAAAGTTAATCACTTAAAAAGGGACGGAGAGAGTATTAAACTGGGGTATTTTCGTCTGGAATTTAAAAAGATAGTTTTTGTACAAAGGTGATTTATGACTGTACAGAAATTATTACATTCCCCAATTATATCATATGCTTTAGGGGGACGCATTAACGAGACACATTTTTAAAAGCAAAAACTACAAACAAAAAGTAGTTGGAAAGATGTAAGTGCACCAATTCAAAAAATTAATTGATTTGTTTATCTTGGTTCAACTAAATTCAAACAATAAATAAGCAGGGCATGAACTGGATGCGAGCCATGTGATGCGACTGTGCTGTAAAATATTGGGAGCGGGGTCCGTGTAGCGAGGAACACTCATTGTATGTTGTAGACGGCGTCGTTGCGGCCAGCAAAATTTCATCCTTCTGCTCCTCTCTCTCACATAGGTTAGGGATGGTTGTATGGGGCGCACTTTGGAATTGCACACAAATAAACCATGCCGTCCGATATTTTAAAATAATTATTCGAAAGGCGTTGTAAAAAATCAACTCAATGTGAAAAATATAAATAATAAACTTTTTACTAAATGTTTTTCTCAACAAGCCTTAACTAGAATATATGCGGTTCAGAATACGCCTATATCCGGCACATAATTATTTAACTTTTCTCAAAAATTCATTCAGCATCCGGCGTCCCAAAATATTACGCAACATAGGGCTAGCTTATCACGCAATAGGGAATCAGTTTGACTTTAGATTATTGCATATTTTTAATGGATTTAGGCCTCCTTTGACCTGATTTTTAATACTTTTGTTAATTTTATAGTGTAGTATAATATATTTTGATGAGAGAAATTTTAAAGGTAAAAAAAAATTATGACCGAAATTAATAAATTAAGTTCTAAACAGAAAAATAATTAAAAAACGGGGAAAAATTAGTCATAAATGCATTATATTTTTTCTTTTTGAAGGGAAGGACAAGGACCTTTTACAATCAAACATAAAGATATTGTTTTGAGTATTCATTTAGCAAAAGGACTAGACACACATTCCCTCCTTATTTTTGACATAAAGTTCCTTGTCCTTCCCCTTAAAATTTGAAATGTTTTTTTTGTTTTTATGTTCAATTGCAAAAGTTCTTTGTCCTTCCTTTTAAAAATGTCAAATATTTTGGATTTTTGGCTAAGTGGCCCTTAAAACTAGGGGTGTCCACGGACCGGATCCGATCCGATCCGCTCAGAGCGGATTATGGTTTTTAAGATCCGGAACCGAACCGAACATTCATGGATCGGGTCGGGTCGGATCATGCGGATTTGACAGATTAAAGAAGGATTATTGAGCGGATTGAGCCGATCCGGATCCGGAACCGCCAGATAAGAAATTCTCGATCCGGAAGCGAACCGAACATTCACGGATGGATCAACGGATGGTTCGGATTGGTCGGATTGGCGGATCGGATGATCCGCTGGACAACCCTACGTAAAACGGACATGTTTGGAATGATTTATCTCTTTTCGAATTTCTTGCAAGTTTCCTTCAGTTTTTTTACTTTTCTTCTTTCTCTTATCAAGAAGAATTTGTGTATTATTTTATAGCTAGAAATCTAAGCAATTCACTGACGTGAAGATAACCCCTTGCTTATAAAATAAGTTAATTTGTCTAAAGTACTCCACCTGATCAGTCAATCTGCAAAAAAATGTATTAGTTGCTGCTTTATCGTCTGAAGGCTTATTTACCTTTTTAGTCCCCAAAGTATTAGCGATTGGCCAATTTGACCCCAATCTAAACATTCGTCCAATTTCATCCCCAATGTTTAAAATGTGTGTCGAATTGATCCCCATCCCTAACGCCGTCTCTTTTATCCGTTATAACAGAGGGCATCATCGGAATTTCACCCCAAACACAACAAAATAAACTAAAAACATCAAAAACAAAAAAACAAAAAATTGAGATTTTGGAAACAAGAAGTAGCAGATGGCTTTAATGCCAATCGAAGCATCCAAGAATTGCAGCAAACAAAAATATCTTGAACTTGAAAATTGCAGCAGAATCACCCAGTGCATACCACACAAGCACTGTACAAAATTCAACCCCAGCATATCCTAAAACCCAGATTCATTAAACAGCTTCCACCCATCAAAATCCAAGACAAGCTTGCTGCAGAAACATTCTAAAAATCCACCACCCACACAAAAAAGACAGCGATCAAGCTCAAAGAAAGGTTTAGCTACCAGTGAATTAGTATAAAGAGAGAACTGCTGGAGTCGAGGAGATCAGGACGGGAAACGATCGGTCCGCGAATGGCGGGCGGCAAAGCAACGACCGCGTGGACTACAGATCGAGAAGATTGGCACACGGGCATCAATGGCCGCATCTTGACGGCTTCAGAAAAAGACCCACGGTCGACGGACAAGGGTTCAGGCGGTAGGTTCGAGAGATACGGACTGAGATTGGGGCGGGGTTTTGGCACTTCCGCCGCCGTCGAAGGAAAAATTACCAAAAATCGCCACACAAGGTCGAGGGGGGTAGAAGTCAGAAGGAGAGACCATACCATCCTACAGCAGGCGAAGCCGTCCATTATCAACACCGCCGCCACGGGGATGATTCCGACCAACTTCTTCTGTCAGCGTCTCGCTTCATACCGGCAGCGCCACCATCTCTGCTCCGCCATCCTAGTCGGCCCCAGATTTCATCCACGGTGGCGCCGAACAATTTTGGTCTTGTTGGAGGTTTTGGGGTTAGGGATTCCAATGGTTAAATTACAAAGGGGAGAGAGAGAGAGAGAGAGAGATGAGCTTTAGGTATCAGAGCTGGTAGGTGGGGTGAAATACCAAAAACACCCTCTGTTTTAACAGATAAAAGAGACGGCGTTAGGGGTGGGGATCAAATCGACACACATTTTAAACGTTGGGGATGAAATTGGGCGAATGTTTAGATTGGGGTCAAATTGGCCAATCGCTAATACTTTAGGGACTAAACAGGTAAATAAGCCTCGTCTGAAAGCATTAACATAAATAGGATTTGCTTACATGAGGCTAAGGCAGTTTCGTTAATAAACAAGATCATGTACGTTAATTATATGGGAGATGATGAGGAAGTTTTAAGTAAAATTATAATTAGGTGAGGATGATGAAAGAGCTAATATTCAGACTCCATAGTAAGGTGATTGATCCTCCGTCTTCCGGCTTTTGGATGTAGTGTTTTCCTTTATAGATGGGTGAGTGTTGTTTGGGTGGTTGTTTTCTCTGTGGGTGGGTGGGAGTAATTTTCGGTCATGGTTGACATTTTGTCACTTGTCAGTCTTGGGTGGTTGTTATTTTCTTTGCGTATCTTGGTGGCATATGATCATCGGTTTGCGTGGGGTGCTTTGTTGGCATCTTGCCACCTTTGGGTTTTATTTTCTTTTCCGATCTTGGCTGCATATGATTATCGGTGTGCGTAGGGGTGCTTTGTTGGCTTATTCCTGCTCTGTTGTGATACCTCGTCTTTATGATCTTTTTAATCTTTGTATTTTGTTGTAAAATTTTTTTTGTTGATCTCTTTCCATGTGCTTGAACCAGTCATCAGTTTATTTTTATTTTTCTCTTTTCCCCTTTCCGATTTGTTAGTCTTTTTCGTTTTTTAGGGTAGAAAATGCAGCTTCACGTTAGTGTCAAAGTATATTCAAATATTGGCTCTATATGGAAGCAAGGACAGCTTTCCTTGTTCCGTGCCATAGAGCAAAAACCAAAATCCACTAGGATGTTTTATTTCGGATTTTTTAATTGTCTCCAACTAGGTCTTTGACATTTCTTTGCATGAGAAAATAATGTAGTACCGAGGATCATGTAGTGCACTGCCACACTACAACCCTGTAGTGCGGCACACAAGCCGTTGATCTCGGCAATAAACGGCTGGGATTTCATCTCGGGAATGAACGGCTCGGAAAATGCAAGCACCAAGATGAAACCCGAGCCGTTGATTGCGCGTTCAACGGCTCGGATGCCGCACTACAACCCTGTAGTGCGGCAGTGCACTACAGGATGCCCTCTTCCGTCTTAGATTACTCGCCCCTATGAAAAGTTGTATAATTTTCAGATAAAAAAATTAAATGCTTCCGTGCCTCATTGTTTGAGTTCTCTTTAAACCAAATTAAAATAGATGATGAGATATTTAATATGGTGCAAAGAAGATGGTAGGTATCATTTTAGAAGATCAAAGAAAGATTTGTTGACACTAATTAAGAAACATTCTAGTAGTTAATTAGCAGGCATAACCAGTAAGTCTTGTTATTTGCAGGAGTTGATTACCGGAGGAGGGACAGATACCTGCATTTGAATTAGTGTAATGCCTCTGGTCTAATTAATCACAAATCTTTAGCATGCACTTTGGTCTTTGTGCTAAAAATTAAATAAAAAGAAAAAATATACATAAGGATAAAGGCTAACAACTAGGCACTAGCTAGGTGGTGATTTGGTGGTGGTATTTTTAATTACAACTTGAAACTTCAATACGTATTTCACAAAGTAATACTTTAATGAATTGTTATACTTTTTTTCATGACATAATTAAATATATTTCAGTATATTAACCAAAACAAACGGAGCATTCATTTTCAAACAATTACAGAACAACAACATAGAGCTATGAGCAGAAGCCAAAATAGGTTAATTTGCTGCTCCCTGCTCCGACTTCTTTTCAAACCAAACCGAGCATTATGTCACAATCAATTGGAGTTAGTTACAGGAATCATTTTTTTTTCCATTGAGCTCGGACTGCACTACATAATTAATCTCAAGTCATTATAGGACCTTGGATCATACTTATATTTTTGTTTTCATTTTTATAATGTCAGATTCCTCTCCATATATTTCTAAATAGAGGCTTTGACATTTCTCTTCAACAGATAATAAAGTATCATTTTTGGAAGATCAAAGTAGTTAGATTCGTTAGAAAACTGATTAACTCATTGATTACACTCTTGATACGAAATCAGCATATTTAAATAACATAAGACCATGTGATCGATCATATATATGATCATCACAAGTGGGGCTACAGCCACCTTAACTAATAAAAATGATATGATTATATTACGTAATTGATTGCCAAAGGAGGGGACAGATACCTTCATTAATACGACTATTGTAGTAATTGCCTCTGGGCTACAAGTTGTTTCACGTTACATAGTGAGAGACCATGCACATATAGCTCACATCATTGAAAAAGTGTAATGTAGACTTGCGGGATGGAAGGCCAATTCTCTTATGCTTGCCGGTAGAGCGACTCTTATCCAAGCTTCATCGGCCACTATCCCTAGTTATACCATGCAAACTATAGACCTCCCTACTAGAGTGTGTGAGAAAATTGATCGCATGAATATAGATTTTCTTTGGGGGGACTCTCCTTCCAAAAAGAAAATACATCTTGTCAATTGGAATAGCGTGTGCAAAACCAAGGATAAAGGGGGTTTGGGGCTAAGAAAAGCTAAATCCCAAAACCTAGCCCTACTGACTAAACTAGGATGGAACCTCATGACTAACGATAATAATTTGTGGGTCACCATCCTTCGTGACAAGTATCTAAGGCAGCATACTATCCAATCCTGGCCAGTTGGACGTAATGCTTCACACACTTGGCGTAGCATAATGCATATTGGACATTTTCTTGAGAAAGGCACAAAATGGACCATTGGAGATGGCAAGAGTGTGGACCTCTGGAAAGATTGGTGGTGTGGGGATGGACCTCTTGCTCTTAAATACCCGGGAACCCACACTGAAAATCATGTTAATAAGGTCAACACCATTATTGAGAATGGCACATGGAAACTCAGTCCTATTGATCATATTGTGAATGAAGGGACTTGTAATGATATCATGAACATTATCCTTCCTAGTTACTCCCAGGTTACGGATCATCCATCTTGGGGAGATTCTCCCAATGGTACTTGCACTGCGTCCTTTGCTTATGATATGATTAATACTGATGGTAATGATTTGAAAGGTTGGAGTTGGTTTTGGAAAATGAAAGTCCCCCAAAAATTTAAAACTTTCATTTGGCTCATTTTCCATAATAAACTCCCAACTAATGATTTGCGTGCCAGGAGAGGTATGACAAACTCGGATTTATGTCCGAGATGCAATGGTTCTCCTGAAACCATCAACCATCTATTTCGGATTTGTCCCAAAGCTATTCAACTTTGGGACAAATTCAGTATGGGCAGAGCCATGAGAGAAGGTTTTGAAAGCTCCACAATTGACTGGATTTCTCACAACTTGAAAAGGAGTAAAACTCTACGTATTACACGAGAAATTCCCTGGAACATACTTTTTTGTGCTATTTTGTGGCAAATCTGGAAGGATAGAAACAGAAAAAGTTTTGATAACATAGACATGATTCCAGAAGTTAGTTCCAGAATTTTAAGCACATACGCTCTCGAAATCGTGGAAGCTTTCAAATCCCCCCTGGTCTCTGGCCCTGCTAAGAACCGAATGACACTGGGTATGCTCCAAATGCAAAATCTCAAATTAAACACAGATGGCTTTGGTATGAATCAATTGGTAAAGCAGGTTTCAGAGGATTATTCAGAAATGAAAGAGGTGAGTGGGAGCTGGGCTACTTTGGGAGAATGATGGCGTCCTCGAGTTTGGAGACAGAACTATGGAGCATCTACAGGGAACTAACTATTATATTGGAGAGAGGACTATACGACGTCAAGATTGAATCAGACTCACAAACGGCGGTGATTCTCTTTAATGAAGGCGCAAACACAACCCACCCCCACAGCAACATAATTAACGATGGAAAGTACTTGCTGGAACGCACCAGGAGCAATCTCACCCATATCTACCGTGGAGCAAATGAATGTGCTGATTTTCTCGCAAGGGCTGGAGCAGAACAAATGGAAGATCTGGTGGTTACAAACTCCCCTCCCCTGGGAATCAGGGAGTACATGCTCAGAGATAGCCTCAACTTCATCAATTTCTTGACTAGTTACCTTTTATTTCCTCCAATCAGCTATGTTGTTTAATTTAAGTCTTGTTTACCCCTGGTATTTTGGTACCAACGCTACTGCAACTCTGATGCAGTTTGTAACTCTTGTTTAATTTCGTAATGCATTTCCGAAGTACCAAAAAAAAAAAAAAAAATTGATCATATGATACATTGCTACGCTGCTGTTGTGATTGCATGTTAAACGTATCGATACTGTAAACTTCATTGGCCGAACTCCCTTTTCTGGTTGGCACTTTCATGTCAATAACACATATTTATGTGTATCCCTTTCTATTTTATTTTTTTTGGAGAATAGATAGAAAATTCATTTTCTGTGAAAACTCTAGGACAAACTTTCGCCGGCGATAGGCGGAGACCTTTATGAAGCTAAGCTGTCGTGCTTGTGGAAGCTCGTCTCCTTTTGTGAAGGCTGCGGGGCTTCTTGTGGTGGTGGTGGTGGTGGTGATGGGAATCTCCGGTGGAGGCCGTTTCGTTAATGTTTTGATTGTAGTAAATTGTATCCCTTTTTATTAAATTGTAGTAATTCTTTTCTTATTTCTTTAAGCTAGTGAGTAACTGGATCCATTCGGCTCTATCCAATCTGAACGTATGCGTCAAAAAGTGGGTAGACCTTTTGAAGGTATGGGTATTGGACCACTTGCCTAGTAACCGGATCCATTCGGCTCCATCAAGTCTGAACGTTCACGTCAAACGGCAGTGAGGTCAAAGAAAATACTTTTTGTGATGCTATATAAAAAATTAATAAAAAAAATAATAAAAAAAAACAGAGGAGGAGGAATGTGCTTTTTAGGTGGAGCTTTTGCTTTCATTAACCACATTGAGGACCTAGTTCGGTTTGACTTCTTGAAGGGGAGTTGTCTTGAAAGTCCTAGTATACATGAGAACCGACAAACTTAATGAGTTGAGCTTGATATGATCTTGGTGATTCACTCACACAGTTTATCATTCAGCCATGTTGTGCATCGCATTCTTGGTCGGATATCTCTAGTTTACTATATCACTCATGTTGTTTTCCTCTCAAAGTTAAATGGCGCTCTGGTATTTTTGACTTGTCAATTCCGACTACTGCTCTTAATTAGATGATGGTGTCTCTTTTGGCTTATGGATTTTTGCTTCCTCATTTGTTTATATTCATTGCATTGATCCTACCATATGTTGTTCCTATTATCTAACTCTAACTCTAACTCTAACTCTACCTTTGTCATTCCTGGACAAAATGGGAGCTTTAATTGGATGCTTTAGTGTTGTTATGTAGATTTATTAAATTGGCCATCAGTCGTTGTAGGAGATAGGTTTTTCTTTCTAAGTGTGTTTTGTCATGGAAGTGCCAAAGGGAGAGATTATAAGCTTCATAGTCCGAGCTTCCTTTTTCTGTTGGCACCTTCATGTCAATAACATGCATTTACCTGTATCCCTTTTAATTAAAATTGTAATTCTTTTTTTTACTCCCGTTAAGCTAGTGAGTTTGTATTGAAATAGAGTGGAAGGAGTCACATTCATGTAATTTTAGAGTTAGTAGATTAATCGATTTCAGTTGGGATCAAATCGGATGCGCAAAGCTATTCTAGGTTGAAAAAAGTTTTGTCTATAAGAAAAAATTAAAATTTAAGTAGTATATATCTTGAGTAAGAGATTACATCACTAGCCTCATTGTTGGGTTTAGTAGAAAATTATATTAGTACGGACATATATGGGTCATTAGAACCAATGTTGAAGAATTCATACCCAGCCCTTTTTTTAACAGCCAAAGCAACATTTGTTAATGTATAGGTACAAAGAGCACAACATATCCCACTAGGCCATGGAGGGGTGTTTGGCTTTATTTCATACTTGGTGTGGCTCTTTTTGAGTCTAGGCCTTTAGGTGTTTCGGGCTTCGGCCCTTGGGTATCTTGGTTGGCTCCTTGTTAATAGTGGGATGGGTCTCGGACTTGGCTTCGGATTCTTTGAATTTGTTGTCTTCTCCTTGTTCCTTTTAGTCATTGTAATATCTCGATGATTAATAAAAAAATTCGCCTTTCAAAAAAAAAAAAAAAAAAAATTTGGGGATATTGTCTCCCGTGGAATTTTATATCTGGAGCTAATTAGACCCACACAAAATATCATAGGGAGGAATGAACATCGAGCTCCCTGGTTGTATAAACTTGTGGTGCACATAATATGCATTGATTGGACGATTGTGAACACAAATGTGTCTCATTTAATGTCCGGACGTAGGCGTCTAAATTATATGCCATTGCAAAATAGTCAAATTCCATGTATGAGATCTTTTTTTTTTCCCTTCTATTTAACGGCCCCAAAAACATGACCGTAAGGGCCCGTTTGGATGGAGGCAAAACTCCCCTCCAAAAATTATCACCCCTGATAAGGGATGGGTCCCACTCATTACCTGCGTTTGGCAAACAAAATCCCTCCCCTAATTATTTTTCACCCCTGATTATTTTTCACCCATCAGAGGCTCTTTCCCTGATAATTTTTTGGCACCCCTTGGGGTCCCCAAAAATTATCCGGGAGTAGAAGGTTGGCTTTTGGACCATTAAACCCCTCCTTATCCACCTCCTACACCAACCACGGCCTAATGTAGTTCACCCACTTATTCTGCTGCCGTTGATGGAGAAAAAAAAAATAACGAAGCAAAATCAGATCAGGAGAGGATCGATCTGCTTACCTTCTGGTACCATCTGCTTCTCCATGGTCATTGGAAACGTCTGGCATGTGTACTAGTATTGGTGATTTCGGCAATGCTTTTCAAGTGTGAATTTGCTTGATGGAGAGAGAGAGAGAGAGAGAGAGAGAGAGAGAGAGAGAGAGAGAGAGAGAGAGAGAGAGACGTGGGGAGGACTGAGGAGAGGTCGGTGGGAATTTTAGATCTGGATGAATACACCCCAAATATCTATCTATAAAGATTTGATCCAATACACCATCATCCTTTTTCCCTTTTTTTGATCGTATACACCATCACCTTTGATCTTTTATTTTTTTATTAGGGGTTTTGATCCAATGGCTGGGATCCCACCCCTGTGGTATATAATTTTCTCTTTCCTTGGTCTAAAAAATAAATTACAATGCATGAGACAAATAATACTCCAACCAAATGGAAAAAAATCTAACTGTGTATGTATGTAATTGAGATGAAAAAAAAATATTAAACCAAACCAAGTCAAATTATCCAAAATTAATTATATATATTGGTTTTACATTTATATATTTAATTTAATACATAATCAAGTTTAAAACTGCACAAGGGCAAAAGAGTCATTTGAGAGATTTTTCCATCATCCACCCCCTCTTATTTGTAAAACATCCAAACCAAGTCAAAAGTTATCCCCCTGTTTAATCCTTCATCCAAACCATTTACTTTTTTATCCCCCTTCCATAAACATCACATCAATGTGGGTCAACCCTCTAAAATTAATACCCTCTCTTATTCCCCCTCTATAACTTATCCCCCTGAAATTTTAGCATCATCCAATCGGGGCCAAAGGGCTAATGAAAAGGAAGAATACCAATTTTAATGTGCCTAAAAAAGACAAAGGTAGTATCATTTTGGATGATCAAAGTTCGATTTGTTCAAGTTATTTAAGTTCCTCCTTGTTTCTTCTTGATACCTAATCAGCAAACAGAAACAACGTATTTAAGAAGCAGAAGACCATAGATTATATCAAGTGGGGCTACAAACACCTTGACTAATAAATTTGTATCATAGGTTTGATCATGTAGCTAAGGAGGGACAAAAAATTAATTAAAAACCAATAATTAATACTGTAATGGCTTGTCTAATTTGAATTTTGCAAGTTTTTTCTGTATGGGGAAAGGACCACCACCACTGATTTTCTCATGTGCATCCATGGCACTTGGTTTAAAATTTCAACCCAAGATTCTAATGACGAATCACATGACAAGTTGGTGTTTTTTTTTTTTTTTTCCCTCCCTTTATGGGATGTTAGTAGTGTATGAAATGCTAAATTACTACTTTTTTTTATTACTTGCGACGTTCGAGTCAACTTGTGCAAACCGCCACTGATTTCTAGAGGAGTAATTTCACTGCCTCCTAGCGGGGCTCAATTAAAGTTGGGACGATCCTAGTAAAAATAGCTCCATATAGAATCATAATACCTTGGAAATTTCGAACTTGAGTCATTTGAGACCTTGATTTGCAACACCCCACCCCTAAAATTTAGAACTGGACCAAAGAAATAGCTCAACAAAATTGGAGCCATAAATTGTTAATTTAACAGAACTAGCCATCTTTCTGGTCTATTCTTTTATTGTTTTTATTTTTTCTGATCTTGTTCTTGTTCTTTTATCTTCCTTTTTTCTTCTTTTTTTTCAAGCGGCATACATCAGCTGGGATTAGGAGTAGTTAGTTAGTTCACGGGGGTCCAAAGGCTGTCCATATATAGCCCTAAACCACAAATGTCAATGACGGGACTCAAACCCTGGACTCCCACAAGAGAAATCCCAAGAAATGCCATTGGGCTACAAACCCGTTGTTCTATTTACTCAGGAGAATTTGTTTCCTATTTTTTCCAAGCATGTGTAAGTTGTAACCTTGTTGAGAATGTTGGCTAAAAAAAAACCTAGTGGAGAATGGCCACCATGCATGATGTTCGCATGGCCCAAAGCCCTTATTAGGTTGCCGTTGCCTGGGGAAAATGGATCAGGCCCAACTGAGGCGAAGACACCGTAAAAGGGTACACCAGTTTGGTTAAGATTCTGAGGGTGGAAACTAGCCCATTAAGCGTGTTTAACATTGTCAAGGACGACCACCATGGTGTTTACATGGCTCGGAGCCCATATTCGATAACTAGGGGGTAAAATCAGGCAAACTTGTCTTCCAATCTATGATAACGGGCCATTGGCCTAGCGAAAAACAGTTTTTTCCTAAAATCAAGACAAGTCATTCTCTCACAATACATCACATAAAAAATCGTGAAAAGTCAGTTTATTCTAAAAACTCCCTTAGCGAAACACCCCCTTAAGAGGGTAGGGGATGGGACCTTAAGATGAGACTCGAACTCAGGACCTTATCCTGATAAAAGAAACATCTTACAACTGGGACTACCCTTTTATTCTCGTTCCATATTTGTTTGATCCTTAACAATGTCCAAACAAGTTGTGTTTGCTTCAAAAAACAAAGAAAAAAGGTTGTGTCCCAAATCAGGAGTCAGGACCAATTATTGTAGGGGACCAGCATAGAAAATGATGCAGTAGCCATGGAGGAAGAGTATTTTCCGCAATTTAAACCTAGGGTGGCAAAATCGTAATTATGCTGCTGTGGCATTTTGCGTTGGGCCCACTTGGGTCGGACTCGAAACGGCCCAACGATCAAGACCCATCGCCTACGGCCATGGCGTACGCTGTTTTTCGGGCTTTCGTCATTGTTTAGGGCTCCGAATGGCCAAATTTGTCGTTTAAGGAAAGATTTGACCTGCCAATTACTTGGGCAAGGAAAATCCGAATTAAGCTGCGCTTCTGGGAAACATTCTAGAATTGTCTCCAGTTTTTAATTTTGCTATTATTTTCGAATTTTCCATTTTTGGTAATTTTGCGTTTTTTATTGATTTGGCTTCCTTTTCGGAGCAAATCAATTAGGGTTTCCGGTTTCCTATATAATAAGTTGTAAGCCTTAAGGGCAAGACAGTTTTTGAGTATTATTGAATGATAAAAGAGTCTAGAGATCGTTTTCTCTAAACTTTCTTGTTTGTGTTCGATTGTTCACTACAACAAAAACTACCTATGGCGACGAAATCTAGCGAGGAAACTCAAATTTCCTCGCCAAATGGGTCTTTATGGCGAGGAAATTGGATTCCTCGGCAAATGGGTGTTTTTGGCGAGGAAATCCAATTTCCTCGCCAAATGGGTACCCTTTAGCGAGCAAATCCGATTTCCTCACCAAATGGTTAACCTTTATCGAGGAAAATGGATTTTCCTTGCCAAAAGGTAAGATTTGGCGAGGAAAAAATAATTCGTCGCAAAAAAGCAACTTTTTGCGAGGAAAATCATATTTCGTCACGGAAAGGTACTTGTTGGCAACAAAATTTATGACTATTAATTAATTTTTAATTTTTTAAAATTGGGATATTTTAAAATAAAGTATACAACTATATCTATTATCATATTACACATAGTGTATAAATATGATTAAGCTAGTACTAGTTTAGCCCAACTTCTTGAATATTTTTGTCTTTCTCTTTACAACACTCTTATCTCTTTTTTTTCTTTTTTCTTTTTTCTTTTTTCTTTTTGTTAGATACGGAATTTTTAATTAATTAGTGGTGTTGATGAACTGAATTTAAAAAGTAAAAAAAAAATTATGAAAAGAAGCAAAAGAAAATCACTAAAAATGGAAAAACTTCAGAAATTATGCATTACGTTAATTTTTTAAACTTCGATGCAGAATTTATACAATTTTTTTTTAATTTCTCTCTTCAATACAAATAATCAAATGAAAATAGATCAAAATATTAGCAAAAAAATTAATATTATTCACTCTGCGACAACTACGTACTCCTATCTAAGAAAAAACTAGAACAATAAAAAAATATATTAGTCCAACAAAAGTTATTATCAGAAACCCATAGGCCATCGAACATGTTTAGCCCCAAAAAAAAATATGAAAAACATGTTGCAGTGCAAAAAATCTCAAAAGCTTGGACACTAATAATGATTAAGAATATAACGTATGCAGCGAAAAACATATGAAAACTACTATATATATATTAAATTAATAGTCGAATAATGGAACAAATTGCAATGTTGGTGAGGTGGATAGGTGTTGGGCGTGCCATAGAGGAGGTTGCGAGTTCAAACTCCCGCGCAAGCCAAAAAGAGAGCTGGGTAGAGAACATCACATTTTTGTTTTCGCGCTAAAATTAGCGACAAATAAATTCGTCGCCTAAAATGTAATTGGCGAGGAAATAATTCCTCGCAAATTCATGTATTCGTCGCCTAAAATGTAGTTGGCGAGGAAATAAATCCTCGCCGATTCCTGTAAATGGCGAGGAAATAATTCGTCGCTCATTACCTACAATAGGCGAGGAAATAATTCGTCGCTAATTGCCTACAATAGGCGAGGAAAATGATTTTTCCTCGCAAAAGCCTTTTGCGACGCAGTATAGGCGAGGAAAGTGGGCGAGGAAATATTTCCTCGCAAATACCTTAGGCGAGGAAAAATGATACTCTAGCGACGAATTTTTTTCCTCGCCATAGCATGATTTTGTTGTAGTGGTTGCACGTCTTTTCTGTAGTTCATAAGGCGCCCTGCATCAGAAAATAAGGAAATTATTCAATAGTTATCGTTTTGGAACACCCATTGTGTAATGTCAAAATATTTTTTAGAATTACACATTTATATGAAATCTTTACATATAGGAGAGAGCTTTTACACCAATATGTGGTTATATAGACAATTGGTGCACCACATGACAGACCACACAACAGTTTTTCATAAATTTACTCTATCATTTTTTTTTATCTGCAATTTTACTGTCAAGTTACAAAGCGAGAAATCTTTTGCATCTCTGTCGATTGAGAGAGGTCATTCAGTGCCCCTAGACACCGCTACGTAGGGGTACACATACACCAGACTGAGTCGTGTGTTTAGACCGAGTTTATACTAAATAATAACGAAACTTGTGCATGCTCAATTCTAGCCATTTAATAGTCGGACTTCATTTAATATTTCCAAGTCCTCCACAAATTAATTTTTTTCCCCAAATCCGTCCAACAAACCTATTCATTTTTCCAAAGCATAGTATCAAAAACATAAGTTAATCAATCATAATGATCAGAAATTAGAATTTACAACTGCAAGTTAAAGTTCTAAGTTCTCACAAAACTATTAAAAACAGACTCATAAAACTAATGTAGTTCTAAAAAAGTTGTCTCCCCAAAAAGTAATTAAAGTGCTCAAAAAGTTGGAACTCTCCAACATCCGTGAAGCTCTGACATGAAAAACTTCTCTCGCGTATCTCTCATTTAAAATCACACTTCTTCAATAAGAAATTGAATAGTAAAAAGACAAGATAAAACTTACTCATTTTTTTTTTATCAGCAAAGAAGAAAATATATTGATCATGAGGGGAAAGACAGATACACAATACACCCAAACGCTAAACAGGAGAGGAAAGGAATCCATAAAGATGAATCCCCAAACCAAGCCAAGAGAAGAGTAGGCCAAAAGAAAAACAGAAGCAGTTGATCAGAGATCAACCCAACCAACC
The DNA here is from genome assembly GCA_016920895.1 of Vaccinium myrtillus. Classification (NCBI taxonomy): domain Eukaryota; kingdom Viridiplantae; phylum Streptophyta; class Magnoliopsida; order Ericales; family Ericaceae; genus Vaccinium; species Vaccinium myrtillus. The sequence goes on along the minus strand of JADGMU010000739.1, from coordinate 8,163 downwards.
AAAACCAAAGTCCTGGATGCACCACACACCACGTCTCCGACCAAAACCAGCCCTTATAGGGATTCTATAAGAGTAGGAAATCTGAATAAGATATCATCCGACGAAACCTCCTTAGAACCATGGAAAGCTTTGAACCAATACCCGATCCTATGCTTAATGATATCACCCATTTCCTCCCACCTTGGTGCAGTTTCTTGGAAAATAAATTCGTTTCTCGCCTTCCATATCGACCACAAAACAGCATAGAAGGATAGCTCCCACAGTACTCTCTTAGCCTTTTTAAACTTCCATCCCAGCCACCAATCAAAGCATGCTTTAATTGAACCTGGTACTACCCAACAAAAACGCCACCAGCTTAGGACCATAGTCCATATGGCCCATACCTCCCCACAATGGAGGAACAAATGCTCAACTGTCTCTGAGGCTGCACCACAAAAGTGACAAAGGCTATCATTAAAATCAACTAGAATACCCAAGGAAAACAAGAGATCTGCAGTTTTTACCCTCCCTAAGACTGCCAACCAGCCTAAGAATAGATAAAACTTACTCTTGAATAAGAGAAGATGCGCCGCTTTAAATAAGAAATTTTGTAATCAACTAGGACAGGTCAAGGGTGTGTGTTGTGCAACACTATGGGCCCCACCTTGGTCCCATTTTTTTTTATCTAAACCGTTCATTTTGTTTGTCTCGTCTATTATGTACGTCACGTAAAAATTCAGGTTGATCCAGTAATTATGTTTTCAGATTACATTTTTCATGAAAACGAAATAGTTAAAGAAACCGTCGTAGGTGATTTTTTTTCATAAAACTATAAGTTAAATGATCATCGATCAAATGCTCACCGATGTCCGATCAACATGAATTTTGTTGCGGTATACATAATCGACGAGACAAGCAAAATGAATGGTTCCGATCAAACAACGAGACCCCGGGTCGCCCCATAGTGCTGCACAACACACACAAGACACCCAACGAGGACTTGCAGTGATATATATGTAATCCTATCAAAATAAGAATATTACATACTATCTTATATTTGAACGGAGCTAGGCCTCAAAGGAATTTCTCAAACCCAACTCATTTAGTAAATGGGCTTAAAATCTCAACCCAACACAGCTCTACGTGCCTAAATATTTATCTCAAACGCTAAAAAAAGGGGTTTGGATGGGTAAGCTGGGAAGACTACTGAGCTGGTGTGCACTCCTACCACCACGTGGTGATTCACGCTACTCCTCCACCACACAATCATGTGAGATTAGTAGTCTTGGGTCTACTTAATTGTGTGGTGGAGGAGCCTGGGACACTAAATAACTTTCCACTGATTTGGCACACCATTAACATGGTGTCGCAGACGTGGAGTTACGGTCTCTTAACTTATATCTAAAGGTGCAAACGAGCCAAGCCGAGTTGAGTTTTGTAGTATTCAAGCTCGGCTCGTTTAATAAACGAACCAAAAACTCGAGCTTGAGCTCGACTCGTTTTTAAACGAGCCGAGTCCGAGTAATTTACTTATCGAGCCTCCTCAAATGAGCCAAGCCAATATAAACGAGTCAAGTTTTTGTGAGCCGAGTCTAAGCTTTCTGAACGCATTTTCTAAATGAGCCTAAAATTGGAGCTCGGCTCGGCTCGAAAAACTCAGTTCATGTACAACCCTACTCATATCTGTCAAATTATTTCTCCGCCTACATTTTTTGGTATGAAGGTCATGGTCAAACAACGTCCATGCTGATACAAGTGAGATCAATTAGATGTAAAAAAAATTTTAAATGTTCTTCACTTTTGTAATTGTATTTTGTCTTCCATTTTGACTTGCTTCTACCTCGGCTCGACTGTGGCTTAGAGACAAAAAGACCTTGATTTGCATCAACATTATCATCCCTCCTCATCTTCTCATGACACAAAAGGGTACTGGTAACCTCATCAAGTGACAAGGTTTCCTTCCCAAACATAACTGTAGTCACCAGATGATCATATGAAGGAGGTAGTGGTGCTAACAACAAGATAGCCTTATCCTCCTCATCAAGCGTTACTCCAAAACCCACCAGTTACGAGTTCAGCATATTATAGGAATTTAACTGTTCTAGTAGATTCGTACCTTCCTTCATCTGCAATCTATACAGCTGTTTCTTGACATACAGCTTGTTGGTCAGATTCTTCCTCATGTACAAACCCTCGAACTTTTTCCAGATCGCCTCTGCCGTCTCTAAGTCTAACACGTTGTGAATAACTTCATCGCCTAGGTTTAGACGAATAGAACTAGCCACCTTAGCGTCAAGATCATCCCAATCACTGTCTTTCATCTCCATAGGCTTCTTTGTCTTCCCGTCTAAAGCCTTTGAGACACCCTGTTGGATCATAATATCCTTCATCCGCCACTGCGATAGAGAGAAGTTATTCTTACCGGTGAACTTCTCCACCTCATACTTAGTATTCAACATCTTTAATGAAACCCTAGATTGAAACCCTAATTGGGTACTCTGCTAGAAACCCTAACCAAGAAGTCTGATACAACTTTGTTGTGCGATACTGCGGAAGTCACAACGATTCTAGCAAGCACAATCAATCTAGAAACAAGAACAATAAAGATGAAGAACGCTAGGAAATTAAGAAAAACCAGACACACAAGAACACGAGAGATTTACGTGGTTCACTACACAAACTATGTAGCTAATCCATAGGGGAGAAGGGATGAATCAATCCACTATAATCAATAAGGATTACAATCTCCAATCTCCTCTCAATGTTTCTCTTAGTCTCTCTGGGTTTCTCTCTCCAAAACAAGCTTAGAAAACCCTAAAACTGATTAAAACGCACTTAAATACGATTATGTACGGCGCTCTGGTCCGAACCAAGGTTCTGCTCGTCCGGACCAAGGTTTCTGAGACCCAAAAAAGTGTTTCTGGAGTGGTGGTCCGGACCAAGAAATCGCTCGTCCGGACCATGACCCCCTGGTCCGGACCAAGATACCCCCGTCCGGACAAACGATGCAGAAAGCTCCAATTATGGTCTCTCGAAGTCTAGTCCGGACCTCCAAAGTCTTGGTCCGGACCAGAGATGCTGCAAACACCCATTTTGAAGCCACACTCAACACGAAGCCAACTACATAGCTTTAAAATCGGTAGAGAAGTGACCGGAAAAAATTGCAACCCTGGTTATTGGAATGGAATGGCCCGATAGCGGTCGCTTAAACTTTAACAGCTTTGTAGAAATACGATGGGGGCGGCTACGGTTTTTAAAACATCGTCGGTACAGATATGTGGTGACCTTTATGGAAAAAGACGGCAAATGTTCAGATGTTAGTCATCCGACTGAGTTGTTAGCCGATGTTTTTCAGGAAGGTTGTAAGAAGTAAACTAATGCGATGCATTTGCAAATGCTACCTATACTAGCTCGCGCGTGTAATCTATATCTTCTTGTAGTGATTGTCCTTTTTCTTTTTTGGCACAAAATAGTGATTGTCCTTTGTTGGTCACTTTTCAACTTTTGTCCATATTCATTTACACTTTATTACTCTCGTTGAGGCGAATGGCTAATCTTTAAATACTTTAGCGCATACTTCGTTGCATAGTTGCATTTTATTTTATTTTTTTGGAGAAGTTTCAATATTCAATGTTTACCAGATAAAATCAGGCAAAATCGGTCGTAAATCTTGGACTCAAATGTTCTTCAGTTGAAGACAAGATCATATTATTCAAGATCATACTTTAGTGCATACTTCGTTGCATAGTCGCACATCAAAGCAAATCAAAATCGGTGATCCATGTGGCAAGAATTATTCACATGCAGCTTCCCTGGACATGCACCATGCATTTGATCTTGGAAATTTCCAAAACACTTTTTCCCTATGAGAGAGAGAGTCACAAATTGGTGTCTCTACTTGTCTAATAATTAAGCGTGAACATAGACCAAAGTTCTAGACACAGGCGGCTGCACACCCAGCCTTGGGTGTGCAGTTTACCACCTTTAATTTTTTTTTTTTTTAAATATTAGTATTGGTAATTTTAGTTTAAGTTGTATTTGAACACTCCGTCAATCCATTATGAACAGCCATCAATCAAACTAATTCATAGATGAACACTTAATAGCAAAACTCACACTCATAATAAAAGAGATTTGGGAAAACAATGGGAGAAAAAGAAGAATCTATTGACCTAAGTATTGTGCTCTCCCTTCTTTTTCTTTGTGTCCATTGCCAATAATCAACCATGATTTTAACACTTGGTGAACTCATTTACTAAAATCATGGTTGATTTTAGCAACTGGGTTGCTAAAATCAAACAAAAAACTCAGCCTAAATGAAGTAAGTGTATATTTACAAAATTACGTAGACCAAATATTTGTTTGTTTAGTTTGACTTCTAGAATTATGGAAAAGATTAAAACAATTCAAATACATTGCGAAACTTGTTAATCATAACAATCCTCCTTCGAAGGCAAGCCGATGATAGAAAAATCTCATTGTATCGCCACAATTTCTTTCAAAAGGGTACTAGTATATTAATAGAGTTAACGTAATTTCTGAACACCCTAATACAAATTCCTGGAGCCGCCACTGGTTCTAGAGCTAAATGTTTTTTCAACACGTACAGTCCATATGCAATTGGAATTGCTATATGTGATTTTGCATTCTTTCAACACAAAAAAGGACTGGTTAAGCTAGTTAGTAGGTAGAAATTAACATCGTAAATGAACTATTTTTTAGTTTTTTTTTTTTAACCAATACTGCTTAACCGACCAGGTGACTAAAAATAAGACGCGTCCCAAGCGTAGGACTCTCGACCAGTGCAGCACAATATCCGGAAGTACCGGAGTCGAACCACAGAGACGACTAACGGTGTTGACTCAAAAGTGTGGAATTGCAGTTTAACCTGGCTCTTAGGTAGCCACCCCTTGTTTGATGAGTTTAATTAACTAATTTACCCACCGATTTACTAAATGCGAATAACAATGAGAGTACAAATGAGGGTACCAGGCCCGTCGATGACAGCCCTAACCGATGTTTACTCGGTCCACAATTTCTCTTTACTGATTTTAGAATAAGAAAAGGATCCCTAACAAATGCGCACCACCCGTCACTGGACTCCGTGCGCATTCGGTCAGCGATGCCGGGTTTTGTTTGTTAGAAGAATTTTCGTTTCCCAAATTGCTCAAAAATCAAGTTAATTCGGTCCCCGAGGTGAAACATCAATCGTCTAGTGCGCGGCGCTTGTCGCCCGCAGCCGCACTCTATACGACTACTCGCTCATGATGCTAATGATAACAGAAATTGTATTAAACCTAGATCTAGACATGTTTGAGAGTTTAAACAGAAACAGAAAACGATACCGCAGATTGCAATACGAAAGTGAACTTGAATATTACTCGAAAACGCCAATTTGGAAGCTAGAAGATCAGGAAATCTGAAGTAAACTTGAGTATTAACGGCTGAATATTGAATGCTGAAAGTTGTAGCCGAAAACCAAGAACAATAGAACCTAAGTTAAAAATTCTGGAACCCTAATACGAGTTAAAAAAACAGTATTTATACTCAAATCCGTAATCCTAATAAAAACCGACGAAAATCCCACGAGATGGGCTAAACGCTGTCGTTTGATGACCCTCACAAAGCCGCTACCTATCTTTAGGTGTAGCGCTACCGCTTCCTTATCTCTGCGGCTCCGTACGTCCTTGGCTGTTGACCCGTTGACCACTCATCATTCGGTAGCGCTACACCACTTTTGGTGTAGCGCTCCAAAACTTTCTGTTCATTTTTTAGCCCCTTTTGTGCCAATCTTGAGCGCTCCAGAGAAATAGGGTAGCGCTCCCGACGGGTTACGATCACTTCCATGCAAAAACCATTTCATTCTCACTCTCGGTCTACGTGCATGTTGTAACGCCCCCAAGATTTGGGCACGTTAATTATTATTACAGACCATAATAAAGTTTAATCCTTAAACTTCAATACAAATAACAAGGTCTTCAAACACTATATAAATAATAACCGGGGTGGTTCTAGGTCTTCGTCTATCCCTGCGCAGGGTCATTCCCCACTCCGGCAGCACCTCCAGTTCCAAAGGACTGGTCTCCACAGTACTGTTCCTGTCCATTCAGATAATCTGACATAATACGTCCGAGTCGCACAAGCAACATCATGGTATTATGCCAGGGTTACACGAAATGCAACACCGTGAGCAAAGCCCAGTAGTTCACTACGCTACACGTCTAAGTAGCAATTCTAGAACAATAAGTTCATAAACAGGATATACAACTTGTGAACAGTAAATCATGCAATATATCATGCGTGTCAATGCGGATCAGAGTAAACAAGCGCAGATAACGATAACTCATAACAGTGTCTTGAACTGTGTCACGTGTCAATTCGTCAAAACAATTTCTCGTTCGGTTTCTCAAACTTAACTCATTATAAATCCGTTTTCTCAAAAATCAACCATTTTCTCGTAAATCAATCATGAATCTCAAATCGGTGCCTCTCGCGGCAAACTTAATCAAATCTCAATATCTCCCAATGCTCCCATCACTCCGAAAGTTATTGGTCCGTTTCCGCCTCCTCTCAGCTGACGGATACCAATCTTTCCGCTCGAGGTTCCGGTTATCGTGCATCACCGAACTTAACAGCCTGTTTGCACGGTCCAACCACCCCGCGACTCACACGACACAGTCCCGGCCGTCTTGCATCACCGAACTTAACAGCATGTTTGCAAGTCCGTTCACCGTGTGTTGTACAAGCTTAACCCAACGTCCTAGTTCTCTCCGCGAACTGGAGGTGGCGCTTTCGCTGCACTACCGCAAACAATACCATTCCTCCAAATTCTCTCCGCGAATTTCAGGTGGCAACCAAACATCTCATCTCATCTCATTTCATTTCACGAAAATCTCATTTCATTTCACAAAAATTTCAACTCTCATTTCAAAACTCATTTTCATTCTCATTTCTATTTTCTCAACAACCGATATTCGATTTCGCGTCCGGTGACAAAACGTATTGCGTACGTGCTCGGTGTCACATGCTCAAAATAGTGCTCATGCAGTAATCCATGATTTTCTCTAAAAATCATAATTCTCCAAATACACATTTCTCACATAAAATCATGCAATTAAATATTTCACCTCTCTAAAATAAATTGTTTCCTCTAGAAACTTTTCCCACATAAAATCATACATCTCAATACTCTAACTTTCCCAACAATTAAATATTTCCCAAGTCTCTCAAAAATATATATTTCTCAACCAAAAAGTCCCATTTCTTTCTTGCCCTCTTTCAAAACCATTTTATTTCTCTCAAAGAAATAACACTAAACAACTTGCTCTTTCTAAAAATAATTAAATACCAACTCTTTTCCAAAAATTCATTGTCATAAATTAACTCACTAATTTATAAATCCACCAAAAACATTTAATCTCTCTAAAAATATACCCTTTATATTTCTAGAAAAACTCTCTTTTAATAAACTCCAAATAAAACATATTTTCCTCTATCTAGGAAAAAAAACACAATTTTCTTTCTAGAAAATCCAATCAAGTAAACTCACAATTATTTTGGTATAATCTTTCTAGATATCAACCAAGGAAAATCCTCACTTCATATTTTCTAAATAAAACTCCATACTTTCTTATCAAAAATAACCAATATCAACTCTTTCAAACTAAAACAATTTCATAAATAAGTTACTCCACTTATTTAAGAACAATACTTCAAACAATCAACTAGTGAGCTAATCAACCAAGATTAACTAATTCTCCCAAGAAATAATCATACTAGAACTTGTCTAAGAAAATACATCTTCTAATTAACTTCTAATCACCTTTAATCTCACTAATCCACTTCTAATTTCATGAAGAACTAAACTAATTAGAACCTCATAAACATTCTTGTTCATCTTTGCACAAGAAAAACCACTTTCTAAATTACTAAGAAAACATGCTTAGTAATTAACACATGCATAAAATTAACTTAATCAACTCTAAAATCATGCTTAGAAAACTAGTAAGAACAACTTATTATAGCTAGAATTTACTAATTAGATGAGTAGTTTAGTAAACTACCTTGATTTCCTGGTGTGTTTAAGAAAGCCTTTGGAGAAGAAATTCCTTAAACTAACTAGCTTACACTAATTAGCCAAGTAAGTGGCTAATTAGAACTAATTTAGGGTGGCTAGAAAGGTGG
>JADGMU010000738.1:0-35615 GCA_016920895.1 Vaccinium myrtillus | reverse complement strand
CCATTGCCTAAAAAACTAAGGTAATTTTTGCTTACAAAATGTATTATGAGAGAATGATCGACGAACCATATAACTTACAAAATAATAGACAAACAAATTAAACGGTCAAGGGTAATTCAATCATTTTGTTGGCAGGGTAAATGATAATGGAAGCTCCTTTCTAAAATTGTGTCTGGTTTCGAAAATGCATTTTGACATTGGCCGGACTCCCAAACACCCATAATCTGGTAATGTGAAATGCATAATCAATTCGAAAATAAGGCTCCCAAATGACCTCTATACGAATTAGAATCCGAATACAATTGGGTTTTTTTTGGAGCGATTTTGCTTCACATTTTTCGCCTTTAGTACTAGTTTTTTTTTTTACAATTTAAATTAGCTTGCTAGTAAGAAGAAAGGATCAGATTTTACCCAAAAAAAAAAAAGAAGAAGAAGAAGAAGAAGAAAGGGTTGTGCGCTCAATGCACATGGCTCTCGTTGCCCAACTATCAAAATCTACGGAGTATGGATATCTTTCGGAACCCTTCTACCTGCACCGACGGGGTGTACCGACCACGTACCGAACGCCGTTGTGGGTCCCAAATTTTGAATGAAATGGGGTGATTTTGGATCGAGCTCATACAGCGGTCCGATTGCCTCGATTCCCATGGGAGCCCACTCGGAATTCGATTTTGAGAAGGATGAAAGGCTCAGATCGATCGGTTGAGACCCACAACGGCGTCCCCGACGCCGTCGGTACGTGGTCGGTGCACCCCGTCGGTGTAGAAGGAATTGTCGTATCTTTCGCAAGAAATCCCGTTAACGATTAATTCTAACATCGCCATCAAATTAAGCTCTAGGTCATAAAACTTTGAGCAAAATTTACATTACATACGCAAGAAATAGATTTAGATTTCATTTTCAGCCGTGAAATTGGCAACTAGAAAGCAATACACTCAATTTTCGAAAATTTTCTCATGACCAAGTCATAAATAGTTGAGGATGTTGATTGTATTCCAAATAAAAAAAATATATTTTTACTTTTCCAAAAAAATACAGTATATATATTATTAATTTAGTTTTATTAATTTAGTTTTCCAAATAAATCCTGACAAATAGAAAGAGACAACGTGAAACCGATGATATATTAAATGCCGAGATGTCATTGTCATGCACCTTCAATAGGAGCATTGAAGTGCAACATGAAGTAAGGTTTTAAGAACAAAATGACTATGGGCCTTTTATATTAATATACAAAATAAAGTCATTGTTAAGTCGACGATTTATTCATAATTTTTTTCCGATGTCTTTCGTAATAAGAATATTTTTTTATGTTTCTTTAACTATCTCTTGTAATAAGTAATAATCTGAAATCGTTTTTGTTTCCTCCATTACCTCAATAAATAAGATTTTTTTTGATTTCTTCTTTTTTTCTTTTTGGGTTTTCTCTAATTGGTGTCTTACGAGAGAATTATTTATCTCGAAATACGTGAAAAATAAAAAAGTCCAAAAAAGTCTACTGTATACTCGACCCGGTATCCAAAAAGAAATTTAGTAGAAAAATTGATATACTATAGTTATATGCCAAGCAAGGCATCACTACAAAGAAAATTAAAAAACTTTAAGTATAAACACTGCCAACTTTTTGGAGACTCCCCGCTTGTAGACGGCGGGATTGGTCTCTCAAGAGATTCGTTTAAACTGGTCCTGATACCTAGCTATAAATAAATTTTTTTTTTTTTTTTTGGGACTCAGGGATTGGATCTGGGCTGTGTGGAGATTGTGGTCTTATATCCGATCAAGGTCTGGTGATGAAATTAGAAGCATTCACTTTCTTAAGCTCATGAGTTATACCGGTAATTAAGTGTTCGAAGCATATCTATATTTTCAAGCTCATTTTAGCGGTCTTATAACTTTAACAATAGGTATGTGGTCCGATGACAAATTTAACGATATCGATCCGACTAGTTTGGATACGTACTCAACGAGCATAAAAAAGTGAACGTTCACAATTTTATCACCAAACAGAGGACAAGTCCACCATTGTCACAAAACACCTGCATCGTGCCCTTACCTAAGACCTTAAGTCCTTAACCACCGAGCCAACCCGGGATTTTAAGCATTGACCTTGGTTTGTTTTAGTTGTTATAGACATTGAAAAGGACCCAAATGATATTCTGTGAAATTTATGAGGAGAAGGGGCAAGAAAGTATGGAGATATGTTGCTGCCAAAATAAGAAGAAAGAGGCAAAAATCATGTGAAATTTTTTAAATGGAAGGACAGGTGAGCCACACTTGTCCTTGCCTATGTATTTATGATTTACTACTCCCTATTGGATTTTCCTTCCTTAAAAGTTTAGGAACACAACTTTAAAGATAGAGATATATATGACTCATGTGTACCAAACAATTCTAAAATATTGTATTCGAAGTTGTATTTCAAAATTGTGTCCGTAGCACTGCTCTTTCCCTCTAGTAAAATTGCTTGCAAGTCTCTGCTCATGTCACTGACCGACAAGGGTTTTTCAGCAGCAGGAGTACTACATGCACATAAAACTAACATAGAAAGTACTCAGAATTCAAAAACGAGTGGTTCAAATCACTACAAGAAATTACACAATTGGCGACCAAAATTGCCGACCAAAAAAATTTAGTTGCCAAAAAGTATAGCCATTGCCGACTAAAAAACTTTGGTCGCAAAATGTATGGCCAATCCCGACTAAAATAATTTAGTCGGCAAATGTATAGCATTTCCCGACCAAATGGAGCTTTAGTCGGGAAAAGTTGGTACTTATGCCAACTACCTTTATTTAGTCGGGGAAAGTTGAATGTTTGCCGACTAAATATTTTTTGGTCGGCATATACACTCATTGGCGACTAAACTTTTGTTGGCAAAAGATACAATTGCCTACCAAATATAGTTTAGTCGGGAAAAGCCGTTAAAAAATTAGTGATTATTTTAGAAATTTTTTTATATAATATTAATTTATATGTAAATATACTATTTTAAATTTTTTAATATTTTTAGTTACGATTTACACTAAAATATAAAAAAAATTATGTACTAATTTTTTCATGAAATATAGTATATATATATTTATTGATCGAATACAACACAAGTCATTAGGTAGTCTAGTGGTTAAGTGCTTGGAGTACTAAACAAGAGGTCGTGGGTTCGAAACTTGGCGGAGTCAATCTAATTAAATTGCGTAGATGACGTCAGCCTAAGGGCTAGATGATGTCAGCGTCTTCTAATTGAGGAGGGATGTGGCCGGATTTTTTTGGATGAGGAAATTGCCACGTGGCATATTTTATTGCCGACTAATTATTTGGTCGGGAAAACCAACCTTTGCCGACTAAAATCCTTTACCGACTAATTGTTTTGGTTGGGAAAAGCTACCTATGCCGACTAAATATTTAGTCGGGAAAAGTTACCTTTGCCGATCAAATTTATTTTAGTCGGGAAATACATTTGCCTACGACACATTGCCGACTAAATTTGCCGACCAAAATTTTAGTCGGCGATTCCTTTTCCCGACCAAATACGGTACTTTTGCCAACCAAACGTTAGTCGGCAATTGTGAAATTTCTTGTAGTGAATTCACTTAATTGAGCCACTCATTCTTTAATTCGGGATACTTTCAGTTGCTAAGTTTTTTTTATACTTAGCATTTTCCTTGTAGTTAATTTCCATGCGGTGAAATGGTCAGATCCCATAAACTATTGCCTGGCATGGTCCATGGATGCTATGTATATCCCATCAGTCCATCACCATCAGCATTGCGGTCAATTTGGCTATTCGGTTTGGCAAAAAACACTCAGTGCATCAGCATTAATTAGACTACTTTTTTTTCCCCTTAGAAGATGACAAAACAGATAGCTATGTGCTAGTTAAAAGGGAAATCTAACTGCTGATTTAAAAAAACAAAAAAAGTCAGGGCTTCAAGCTCAGGTGATCGTGTACGTACTTCTAATATTTCAAATTTTCCTAATTAGATTTTCATCCCATTTTAGACTTTTGAAACGAAGACTAATTTAATTTTGGCGTTCTTACTCCCTTCGTTCCTTTTTAAGTGTATAGTTTCGTAATTTCAACTTATTAAGAAAGTATTATCATTACATATTTCACGTTAACTTTTACATTCACTTTTCACTATTGCCGTTGATAGAGAGTCATGATTAAACTTTATCCATTAACTTTTCAATAAGGAATTAACTTTTAAGGGCAAAATAGGAAATGTACTAACTTTGACCTATTAATTTTTTAATATCACACTTATTTAGGAACAATTTAAAATAGAATAATACTCTTTTTAAGGATCGGAGGGAGTATCAATTTTGACCAACCAAATTACTAGACCACTAACCACAGCCTAGCACAACTATGATTGACTATAAATTTATAGTCTCAACCTTAAAGTTTTGTAAAATTCCCCAGAGTTCATTATGTTTATAACCTAAACTTCTAAATTACGATTTTGACCCAATAACTTTATAAAATTACAAAATTACGCTTGTACTATAAAAACTTAAAATTTTTACACACAGACTTTATGAAATTATGTTATTGAGCCTGTACTTCGTATTTACCCTTTTACCCATAGACCTTGTCAAATCATAGTTTTGACCCTAGACCACATGATATTTTCAAAATTGCTCCTGGAATTATTAAATTACACAATAAACCCGCAAGCACCGCATTTTACACTTAAACCCCTATAATTTTATTAAGTACACACTGACCCTCAAACTTTTGGTAGATTACACATAAGTCCTTGGGTCTCGTTTAATCATTTCAGTACGCATAGATGCTTTATTAATTTATGGATTTAATGTTATTACTTGTATCATGTTACTTTGTTGTTGATGAAATATCATTCTCTTATCCTTGATTGGACATTCATTTGTTAGAAAGAACATATGATTCACTAGACCTCAGGATTAAGAAATGAAATAGATGTTACTAAGACAATTGGAATAAATAATGATGAAAGTGGAAGGTCGTGGGTAGCCTAGCAGGAACCTTTGGGTGAAGGGCAATCTAGTGGAACCCGGCGATGTTTAGAGCAACCTAAACGAAGTCCCTGAACGAAAGGGCGGCAAAAAAGACTCAGATTGAGAGGCGATGTTTAGAACAACCTAAACGGAGTCCCTTTGGAGAAGGGCGGCCGGAAGGTCTCTAACTTAGTGATGTTTAGAGCAGGCTAAACGGAGTCCTTAAGGATTTGGGCGGGCAGAAGGAACTCTTACATAAGGATTCACATAGGGTGAACTAGTAAATGGAAAATGGAATTGATGTTTGTTGATTATTCTTGTACATGAACTGCTGTGAATTATCTACGTGTAATGTATGAATTAAAAGGGTAGGGATTATTTATTGAGAGTCGTTCTCTCATGGTGTTATTGTTAGCCTTGACACATTTCATGCCAGGTGTGGAAATAAATTGTGCATTGTTCCCTTTTTGACAAATGTAATGAACTCATAGAAGATAAGGATGGTAGGAACAAACACTAATTTTCCTTTCTTTATTTCTAAAAAGCACAGGTAACTATTTTGACGGACTATCTGAGTTAATGCAAACTATCTCAATTGAAAAAAATGAAAATGAAGAGTATTTTTTGTTTTACGAAAATAACTTTTTTGAAAATTATTGTACAAAACTTTTGAAAATTATGGAAAAGAATTCAATACACACTTTCTTTACGAATTTTTATGGCTTATTTTATGAATTCTCGTGGCTCATTTTATGCATTTTGTGGCTCATTTATTTTTTGGTGTACGGTGCACCCTTTACAAATTTTCTGACTCATTTGTTGAATTTTGTGGTTCGAGATACGAATTTTGTGGTGGTTTATTTTACAAATTTTCATAACTACATTTAAAACTCTTTTTGGTGTTTAATAATTTTCGTGGTGTAGTTTATGACTTTTGCAGTAAAAAAAGACGGTAGAGTAAAAAAATGATGGCTCAAAGTTATGAATTTTTATAGTGTAATTTCCGAGTTTTCATGTTGTTGTTCATGAATTTTTATTGTCCAATATATAAATATTCGGTGTTCAATTACGAGATTTCGTAATGGTTTACGAGTTTTATGGCTCAAAATATAAAAAGACAAAAAGGACATCAATTTTTACTGATATTTACCCTAACATTGTCAGAAAATTATTCCAAAGAAAGGACAAGGAATTAAGGAGATATGTATTTGGTAATCCGTCACCCGTGCGATGGAAGATGTATCCCACTCTTTGGAATCTTTGATCTTTGTCTGCAATTTTTTAGGGTTTTTGGGGAGACAAAATAGGTGTATAATGAACTGGTTTGTCTCCTTCAATCCATCATTTATAGGATTAGTTAAAGGAATCAAACAGAAGATATATCCACATGCTACCACTTGACCTTCTATGATTAGTGCCTTCCATTTATTAAGTAGAATATTGTGAACATATACAACTACCATTAGGTTTCATTTATATAATCAGATTTATATTTGACCAAAAGTAAAAAGAAAATAGATGTGTATGGAAAAAGGTTTTATTAGTAGAATTTCTTGCCTTTTTTTTTTTTTTTTTTTTTTGAATTGGAGGGAAAAAAAAAGAAGGGTGAGAAAAAGAATAGGAAAAATCTAAGATTCAAATTTTGTAAATAACATGCAATGGATACAAATTACATAAGAAATGTAATCAGTATGATATGACTACAATTTGCAGAAGAGAAGAGAAGCCACAATAGGCACACGAATATTTATCTCTTCTTGTAATTTAAAGTTCTATGAGCTTGTCATCCTAGAAATAATTTGACAATTAACTCAAACCCACAACCCTATCCCTGCTAATTTGAAGCTTAGTCACATAATATGCGTGCGTGAACATGAGCATGAGCATGAGCAAACAGCAGGAGGGAGAGCATGAGAGAGTCTTCCGAAAAAGTTTCAAAGTTGTCAGAATTCGTGAGAGCGAGAACTGAGAGCGAAAGCGTACAACAAATTAAGAGCTAGGCAAGTTTGAAATCATTCAACTTCCTGAAATTGTTCAAAGTAGTTGAATAAGACTGATAAAACGGTCCAAAATAAAACTGCAACTGATTTTTTATTTTATTTTTATTGGAGCTAAATAAGACAAACAATGGATATGACAAAACTGATTTTTTTTTGCATAAAAATGGAGAATATGGAAAGAACGTGGAAGAATCAGTTGGCGGGTTAGGTGGAGAACAAGAGGATCAGTTTTAGGTTTCCTTTGTACCTTTACCAATTATCTGTCCTAATACTCTGTACCACGCTTAAGACGCTGCCACTTCGCTTAACTAGCTGAAAATTAACTCTGTCAAAAGCACCCATTGATCGACTCTCATTCTCCCTTCTCCATGTAATAGATTAAGAATGACGAATGACAAAAAAAAAAAAACGAGGTTAATTTTGTCGGGTAGGGGGAGGACTCTTTAAAACCATCCCATTAAAAGAGAGGTTGATTGTGTTGGGTAGGTCCCTCCTTAATATGGGAAGGACTCTTTAACGAGTCATGTACAAATATGGGGTTAACTTGTCATTCTTCAAATGACAAAGGGAAATTTTGCAATTTCCATATTTGGATGTAAAAAAGAAGCACATGCCCTTTAGTTGCCTTAAGGACAAGCCCAAAAGTATAGCTGAATTACCTTTTCAACTATTTTACATTGGTAAAAAAGCCAAACATGCCCTACAAAAGACTCAAGAGACGGATAGGTAAAGTGCCTCTGTGAACGGTAACTCGTCCGATTTGCTGAGGTACTGTTCACTATTTATCACTTTTTTCTATTGTTTGTTCTCACACCTTTTCATTCTCCAAGCTATCTTCTAGTTCCAAAGTTCAACAACGTTTTCTGGCTTGAAATCCTCTTCTTAATCATTGAAAGGTTGAAATGGCAGAGACTGGGTAGATTTTTTTTTACGATAGTCCATTTTAATTCGAACATTGTGCCGTTAGATTGAAGAACCAGCTAGCCAAAGTGGTTCTTGGAGTATGAGAAGAAAATCTGTTGGAAAACAAAACACAGTGGCAATTCCGAATTTCAAAAAACAAATTCATTCGATATAATCATACATGAACATATTACAACGAAACAGAAATACATGAACAGAAATAAACTTGACAGAAACTAAATATGAAATACAGAATTGAAATTGAGATACAAACAGTGGATTGAAAAGGCCGAGTCGTGTGTAACACACTCTCCTTAACAAAGATACGCCGCCTACCGTGAGTGTTGTAGGTTGAACCGACGTCTTCGTCCCAGGATACAACGGCTAGAACCACGACCACCGGAACACCACCGCTGGAAGCCTTGGCGAACTGAAACAGCGTCTGCCTCTCTCTCTCACAAAGACGAATTCTGGAGTATTTTGTTGCTCGAAAACTGATCTCCAAAACACACAACAGAGCTTCCATTTTATAGACGGAAAATGGAGCTGAAAATGAATACGGGATTAAAGAGGAGGAGCCTCCCCATTCATTAGGCAGATTGAATATCCAATTCAATTCTGTAATCTGTAACTCCTACCTTGAAAACGAATTTGAATGGTGAATGAATTCTGCCATAATCTCCATATTCATGAGGGAGTTACCCAGCATTAATCCGCGATCGTATTGAATCCGTGAGGAGGTCTCGGTTGCCTCGGGAGACCCTCCAAGTGCCCCGGTTTCATTCACAAAATTTCCAACAAAATCAACTAAAAAGACCAAGAACAGGGACTCCAAATTTGGTGAATCTAGGACATGAGTCACATGACAATGCTGAAGCTAATAATTTTGTAGACTTTGGAACATCCACCGGGTAGAAAAGCTGAAAAGGAGCGATTGATTAAAAACATAATAGAGAAGATAAACCAAATTCAACTCAAATTTCTGAGGCATTGGATGAGATAAAGGTGGCTAAAATCAAGTTTGTTGACATGAAAGTGGAGATGCTTGAGAGAACATGTGCTCAAGAGCAAGAAAAAAAAAACGCATTTAGAAAGAAATGATAGAAATGGAACAATTCAAAGAGCAAAAGGGAATAGTTATGATGGATCTCAGGTGCTTATCGATTGGAAGGCCAACAAGAATTCTACAAGTACCGAAAAAATGGAAATCCAATCGAAAAGAAGAAGGGTCTAGTAATCCGCTGAATGGGGAAGCTAAATTGTGTTTTGAAATCTTAAAATGTAAATCAGGAAGTTGCTTTTTGAAGACTACAAATGTATAGCAGGATTTCAGTCACCTTTTTAATCCATTTTTGAAGCCTTCCATGGCAGTTTGTTAGACTTATATATCTTGTGGTTTGTTATGTTAGAAGTGATAAGATTATGGAGCTCCGCATTGAAATTTATGTCTTGTTTCTTGTGTGTAGACTCTACAAACTATTCCTTTAGTAGCACTTCTACAAAGAAATGTACAGCTTCTTTCTAAACTTCTTTGTCTGTCTGTATCTTTTTGGGACTACAATTGTCTTCGACTGTGGCTAGCAGCAGTGCTACACGCACAAAAAAAGCACGCAGAATTTACCCTGCTGCTAACGAAAGAAAAAGCACACCCAGAATTTAAGTAGAATTTGAAATCAATGGGGCAAGTAAATCTGGGCCACTGATTTCAAATTTTGAGTAATTTTCTGGATGGATGTTCTGGGTACTTAGACTTTCCCTTTATTTATAGGTGCTTAAGGTATGAGTATCATTGTGGGAATAAGAGGAAAGAGAGAAATGATGACATTAGTATCAGTGTGGTTAATGACATCGAATGAATATATTTGGTGAGCATTTCATGTGCCTTGAACTTTAATGCATCAAACCAGGTTCAAAGCATAGACTTCAATTAAGTCCGCTTGGACCAAGCTGCGAGTAAGTTCCTCTATCTCATATATATGCATTG
Source organism: Vaccinium myrtillus (assembly GCA_016920895.1). Taxonomy (NCBI): domain Eukaryota; kingdom Viridiplantae; phylum Streptophyta; class Magnoliopsida; order Ericales; family Ericaceae; genus Vaccinium; species Vaccinium myrtillus. Next base: position 25,754 of record JADGMU010000738.1, on the reverse strand, counting down.
ACATCGGATGAATTCCATAAATTCAATACTTCTCTCGTGAGTCCACTTGGAGCTGAGAATAAGTTCCTCTATCTCATATATATGCATTGACGATGAATTCCATAAGTTCAATACTTCTCTCGTGGGATACTTGTACATGAAGGGTATGGTCCAACAAATCATAGTTGAGATCGATGTTGTGTAGTATTATGGAAGCTGTCATAACGTGTTAAAGTGTTTCCCGATCCCAAAATCGCCTTGGTCATTGTGAAATTACTAATCGTGCTAGAAGCACTCCAAATGCATGTTCTACATCCTTGCGAGTTCTTGGAGTAGAGCAAAAAGCTTTTCCTTATTTCCTTGTGGAAATGGGATTGTTTTGACAAATGTTGTCCATTATAGATATATACCATCAACCAAACAGTATCCCATAGTGCATTGATTACCATTGCTAGTGTAATTCACAGGAGGAGCATGTCCTTGCTAGTGTAATTCAATGATTGCTCCACCACGTCAGTCGTGCTCTATTCTTCTTCCTCTCCGGCAGACACTTTGCTCTCATAGAGCTCATGCTTGGTTTTTGCTAAGCTTAGAGTCCAATAAAACAGTCACCTACATCTTCAAATCAGTGTTTGCTTTATTGAAAAATAAAACCCCACAAACAAGAGATTGAAGAAATGAGAGAGAGGCACATAGAGGAGGGAAGGTGGGCAGCCGTTAAATGACGCATAAAATTGCTTGGGAGTTGGACACTCGCCAAAACTAGAAGGGTTGTAAAAATAGGGTACAGCTAACGTAGTGTTCAAGCGCGCATTTCGCCACTCCAAAAGTATTTTGGACGGTCCAAATCTCTCTCTCTCTCTCTCTCTCTCTCTCTCTCTCTCTCTCAAATTTGGAACATCCAAAATACTTTTGGACGGCCGAGATGCGCGCAGTAGGATGGAAAACTTTCCATCCCTCTTCTCCTCCTCATTTGCTTAAAAAAAAAAAAAAACTCCAAAGATGTAAAGCATTGGAATCCATTGATGGCTCACAGTGTTTATTGGTCTTATCTTAGGCCCAATTCCGCTGTGGGTTCTAATAAGGTGTCCTTGAACCAGGGCCTTAATAAGAAGGAGTTCATTTCCTCTTGCAACAGAAATTGGGACTGGGCCGAAGCCCATTCATAAATAAGACTAATAGTGAACGGATCTTCTCAAAATTCCATATAGTGTTTTATTTTTATTTTTCGAAGCTTCATTGTATGAAATTTCAAAAAGTTTTATGAGACCAAAAAGATAGAGCAATCCCATTTAAGTCATGATACTTAGCCACCAACTTTATCTATATATTTTAGCTTCCTATATGTGTTTCTCTTGTTGAGACTTCCTTTTATTGTCAAATCCCTTCTAAGCTAGTTTTGATTTAGTCTCCTTGCAATTCTAGTCAAAATTTCCTTTATTTTTGTAATTACGTGTATTTGAAATAGAGTTTGTTAGAAAAACTAGAGAATTAACCACTCACGTGTATATAGATATGGAGCAAGGCAAGATATTGCCAACGAGAATGGAACATGTACAAGACTATCGTGTGAGAGAGAAAATGACTGATCAATTGGAATCTCTATCGTGCTCTAACTTCTGTTTGAACAACAATCAACTCTACAGTCTACATCTCTATAAAGAAGAAAATATATCTAGAAAGATCCATGCCAATTTATTTGCCACAATTTTCCCTTAAGAATTTTTGTAGATTCATGTGCCAGTTTAATTTTGTTTGTCTCAAAAAGAAAAATTTAGACAAGAATAATCGTAAAATCGAATGTATTTTTAAGTTATCTAATTGCATTCGTACTATGTACTATATGAAAATTTTGACTATTGTTGGTCAATATTTTTGAAGTGAGACAATATTTTTGGGACGAAAAAAAGTGTCAACTGGGACTATAAAATTGGGACGGAAGGAGTACATGATGGAATCACAAAAAAAGGGAAAAATCAGGAGTGATTCGGTGAATTATTTAGGTAATGTTGTAAATATTTCCAGCACATTTGGGGCAAGTGAATTATTTGTGGGACAAGGATTACAACGTAAAGAAAATAAGATATACTCATGTGGGGAAAAATTACAAAAATAACCAAAAAGATATGCATTTCCCAGGGAGGATTTCTGGCTCAGGGGGGTCAGCTGCCCCCCCCCCTTGCCCCTACATGGGGCCGCCCCTGATGCCCTGCACCTATTGCACAGTAGGGCCCCCAAATCCACTTTCTGGCGCGGCATGGCTTTATTCATTTATTATCTCCTTAATTTGAGAGAGAATCAATCTGTTGGAATTAATTGCTAAATCATGCACGAAATAAATATGTCTGGACAGACTTATCTTGTAAATATTAGTAACTAACTGTAATAAAGTGAATTGGCTCCATTCTTCTGAACTTATTTTGTCTTTTTTGTTTTCATGGTTTGCTCTTTTTTTTGTTAGATCTGCATTAAATGTTTTGGATTAATCATTCATATCGACGAGAAGAGTAAAACAAGTATAAAAATGTGGGCCAAAGTTAAAAGTTCATAAGAAGACACTTTAACCAAAAAAGACAGTTGCTTGGTTATTTTACTATTTCTTCGTCTTTGGTGAACCTTTTTTTGCTTTTGGTCATAATTTTTTACATTTAGACTCCTCTCATCGAGACGAATGATTAATAAAAAATATTAGACGCGAATCTAACAAAAATTTCAGAAAAGACGAGAAAATTACAAAAACCAAAAAGACAAAAAAATAAAAATAAAAATAAAAATTGAAGAATGGAGCCAATTCACTTTATTACAGTTAGTTAGAATTTTTTGTAACTTTGTCCAGCCATATTTATTTCGTGCTGATTTTTTATTTTTTCCCAAATTAAGGAGATAATAAATGAATCCAGCTAAGACTAACAAATGTTCACATGAAATGTGTGGCGCTCATGCATAAGCATTAAGCAGTGGGACTAACAAGTTCTATGTGAGAGAGTTTGTATAACTGTCAGTGTAAGTGATTGTATACGTAGCAAACCTCTTATATATTAATTAAATCAAATAAGTTTTCTATCTCTTCACGGATGATGTACAAACACGATTCAAAGAACAAATGGCTATGATCATCAAGGTTGTATGAGACCAGCTTTTCCCTTTTCTTCCCTTTGCATGGAAAAATTGGAACCGGGGGCCCTGTAGTGAGTGAGCTCACTATATGCGTGTAGTGAGCTCTCTCAGCCGTCCGATCAAAGATCAATGGTTCGGATCGTCTTACACTTTAAAAAACACTTTTGCATTAACTTTAACTCTAATTTATTCGAACCGTTGATCTCGAATCTTACGGCCGAGAGAACTCACTACACGCATGTAGTGAGCTCACTCACTACAGGCCCCCCAATTCCGATCTGATAACGATCTTTTATTCATTATTAAAGATAACACCGTTCTGCCAAATTTAACGGCGAAGGGGCGTCCTTTATATTAGTTTGTAAAATAATAGGTGGGAGTAATTTTTAGAACTAGAGGGGAGGTTAGTATATTTGTCGACTTTAAAATATCATGGGAGGACTTTTTTATTTCCCCTTTTTATAATCTAACAACGTCCAGTTTTAAAATCGCTATTTAAAAATTCACACTTGGTATTCATAGTCACTCATTTTATTGGTACCATGTATGAGGCCAAGAAATGATTTTGTTATTTATTATTTCGATAATCAAGGCCACATGATTTTATGGCGTGTCTTAAAAACAGTGGGCAATCTACCCTTTAAAATGGAAAATGCTACCCATTCCAAAAATATAGTCCACTACGATAAGAAGCACAATTTTCAGATAAAAAAAATAGAGTACATTCGTGCATAATATTATGATAGATATATATGCGCCAAAGTAAAGATCTCAATTAATTTTTAAAATTGGTGAGATTTTTTTTTTAAAAGAGTTATGCGTGGAAGTCTTTAATTTTTTATCCAACAATTGCACGTCTTTACATTGTGACCTAACTTTGCGGGACAAAGGGATTAATAAAAACCCTCAGGATAGTGATACTACGCAGCTAAAATGGATAGGTACCTGTAAAAAAATTTACTTTGGAATATAGGGGCATTTGTTAAATGTATATCAAAATTCTAAATTGTTTGGATTTAAGAGTTTTATCCACGGCCGACTGCTGTGGTTAAAAACAGCACTGTAAAAAATGTATGCTTAATTGCTTATCATTAGTTTTGCAATGTAAATAGTTTGATTAGAGTGAATTCTATTCTCATTTCGGATCTGGTTTGTATGCTAGAATTTGCTTAATGTGAATTTCTTGTGTTTCCTCAAATTAAATGATTGGATCAATTTGAATTTTTTTTTATTAATGACGTTGACACAAACACAAAAAATCAACTACTCTGATTATCTTGGTGAGATTCAAGGTAATCCAAAAAGTGGACCTGGAGTGGGTCCGAACCATTTAATATAATTCACTTTAATTCACTTTATTTAATATAATTCACTTTATATTAGATTGGCTATGATCATCAAGGTGGTACAAGACCAGCTTTTCATTTTGTATCCCTTCGTATGGAAAAATTGATCTCACAATGGTCATTCATCCCAATGATATCATTTTTGGCCCAAATTAAACGTTAAGGGGGCTATTTGCATATTAGGTTGTAAAGTATGAGAGGTGGGTATAATTTTTAGAGCTTGAGGGAAGCTCCATGTATTTTTTAGAAAAGCTCCATGTATTTTTTAGAAATCTCAGGAGAGGTCAGCATAATCTACGCTTTATATGATCCGACCACTTTTAAAATTGTTATTTTTTTTCCAGTTGTCTAACAAATAAACTTGTTTGAATATCGATAATCACTTTCATTTATCTACGACTTGGGGTAGCCCGTGCCACACAATTCTATACACAGCTCCATCTCAGTCAACACGTATCTATTAGATTTTTCCTTTTGTTTTTTAACTTCAAAAAAGTGTTGGATTTTCCGAATTGAATGCAAAATCTTCTCATTAAATGCAAATTAAAGCTTGATAACAAAAATATCAGATCATTTATTGCAGCTTTAGTACAAATTTTATTATCTACCAATTTTTTGCTTTTTGAATTTTTAAAAGCCAAATTCTAAAGACAGGCTTCAGGGGTATACTTTTATTTGTTTAATTTACTTTCGTTTCACCTGAAATTTGACGAAAAAAACCTTCTTTTTTAGTCTTTTGAAAAATAAATTTTTGAATTTCACGAAGAAATTGTACTCCCCTGTCTCAAATTGTTGTTAAATTTTATTTCACCAACCTTTAGCCCCCCTCAAGGACGGAGCCAGGAATTTAACTACACAGGGGGAAAAAAATAATTTGCAGGAGCGAGCCTATATAATTTATGAAAAAATTATTATTTTTCTATATAATACAAGAGGTTTTTTTGTTTTTTGTTTTTTGTTTATAGCTACCAAGTTGGTTTTCCTCTGAATTCGTGGGACATGAAAGGGCTAGAAAAGGGGACTTTGTTCTCAATATCTTTTCTTAAGCAAGTATAGCCCATCATAATAGCTTCTAGTATTTTTTTTTTTTTTAGAAGTACTGGGGTTTAGTTATTATCATTTTACAATCATTAATCTCCACCATTATGGCACAACCTAAAAACAAAAGCCATTTATGAAATAACACCAAGCAAAACATAATCCCTAATGCATTTATCAGACGATTTTTTGCGTAATACACAATAACTCATCACTTCCTTTAATGATAAAACAAAAGGGAAAACCACTTCTTTAAATTACCAAAATAAAAGCTCACTTTCTACATAAATAAAATAAAAATGAAATATACTTAAAAGGAAGAATTCTTGAATGAGGATTTGGATTAGAAACATAGCAACACAAATGTTGAAACACTAAATAGCTTTGCCATTTTCATGCGAAGTTTGGCTTGATAAATGACAAAGCTGTTTTTTGGCTTTAGAAATGGCCTACCATCGGAGCTCATTTTCCAGACCCAATGCCAAATAATGAGTTTGGCACAACATAGCACACTCTACAGAGATTGTACTAGCTTGGAAGATATACAACATAAACTCAAAAGCTCAAACCATGAGAATTTTAATAGCTTGAATATCACCTCCATAAAAGTTCATTACACAAACTTAAAAACACATCCCAGAAACATCCAAATAGCTAGAAGTTCATTACACAAACCCTAAAGCACAACAAGCAAACACTAAATAGCTAGAAAGTTCACGGCCAAACTCGAAAGAACAACCGCAAACGTTATTATAATAGCTACGAGGATTATTAGACAAACTTAATAGCACGACCCATCAACATTTGAGAAAGATTGTTAGTTCCTCCTTACTTTCTTCTTCACCGGGTCGCTGGGGCTCGGGATCTCAAGCAAGTTGATGCTCTTGCATTTTGGGCATTTTGGTGCACTCTCATTCACCATGACGTACATATAGCAATGCACGCAGCCCATGCAAACCAATGAAGGTAGATCCTCCGTGCCATCATGTCCAAACAGAATCTTGTTAGCATACTGTAGCTGTTCCGGTGTTGGAAGGGTGGATTTAATAGAAGATTGGAGAATGAAGCCTGAATTTGCCATGTCCCCACTGGGATTCTCTGGAGTGCTTCTCTTTTTGGTACCACAGACATGGCATGCTGCTTGAACCTACAAAAGATACACAAACATAAGACATTACCTTTTGAAACTGTTCAAATGATTAAAATTTAGCGACGTATAGGATAATCAAGTTAAATAATTAAAAGTTGCTCCTACATAAATACGCAATTATAGCTAAAGTTTACTTGTCCTCTTGTTATGCAAATTAAAAACGATTGGAAAGAATATATAGAAGCAGCTCCAATGGAAGTCTTTAATTACATTAATGTAACTAAACGATTCTAATTTCTTTTCCGAAATTCCTAACACTAACTTATGTAAGAATTATATCATATATATATTGTTGCATGTAAATGAACAACATACGGAGGTTTTTTCTTTTCAAATGGAACAAACAGAGTAAGGAGTTGCTTTGCAAGATATATTTCTAATAACTACATTCATCATACACTACAAAGAATATCAAGAAATCTTTAACTCTATTAATAGATGACCTAATCTTGGAAACGAACATGAACAACGAACAAAAGATAATATATAAAAACAATATGAAACTTGTCACCACAAAAATAGAACTTTTACCCCGTCAGTGGCACCAATTTTCATTTGCACCGGATGGCCTCTAAAGGAACTCAAATTAGCCGCAGGAAGATTAAGATCTGGAGTTTTAGTGAGACCTTCATTATAAGACTCACTCGAGCATTCTTCTCTTCTAGCTTTTTCAATAAGAAATTGGATCAGTCGGCCGGTTTGGTTGGGGGTCATTTCCTCAAGAGTTGAGAAGTGTCATGTGTTCAAGCCCTTCTGTTGTATTTATAAGAAAATCTAGGTTTAAAAAAGTGAAGTAAATTTTTTGCATTTGCCCACACATTCTAGATTAAATTACGGGGATAGTTAATTGTTACACCAATATCTACCCATCTCCTAATATTTCAAAAAGGTATCAGATGCCGTTTGGCCATTATTAAAGAGTACAAATAACTCGACGGTTATGAAATTGGAAAAGTTCTCTTCTAAAGACAATTTATTGTTTTTTTAAAAATTTTAAAATCAAGTTAGTTCCCTCCTCCCATAGTGTTACTAAACAATATAATTTCATAAAATATATTAAAAAAAAATTTAAAAAGCTATTCACTGTTATATATTATTTGTAAGGACAATTTTTTAAATGAACGAATAAAATGGGACAAAGGGAGTATCTGAATATGTTTAACTTGGTTTGGGATGAGGAAAGAATTCAATGTACCGGACTAAAAAATTGGGCAAAGGAGATAGAATCAACAATAATGATTCTTGACGCGTGTCAATTTGAATTCTACACATTTATTGAATGCAGCGTCGCATCTCAACAGATCCAAAATGGAAATTATAGTAACCGTCATACCTTTTGATGACAGACAAACAACTAAGCCTGTATCAATGTAAAAGTAGAGTATCTTACAGTGTATCACATGTTTCACGACTAATAAACCTATAAGTGTTAGAGTGTGCTTGTCACTTCCCAAGATGAGGCACGTGCTAATTAATAAGCCAGAGCTTAGTAGCAGGATCCTTCTAAAACGGGTGCGCTCCCTATACAGAAGCTTAAATCCGCGTTCTTGAGACGGAAGCTTGATGAGAGCTCGCTCCCATCCAGACGGCAACCCGCTCCTAAATAGGATAGGAGTTTCCACACAAATTTTAAGGACAAAATTCTCACTTCTCTTTCCAAATATATGCAAGGAAGAAGAAAAAGAAAAAAGAAGTAAAAAGATTTAGGACTCTCTTTCTCGTCTCCTATGAAGCTCCGAAATTTTCAATGTCACCGTGTGCGTGGGGGACACGTATTGGACGCGCCACGTTGCATGTCCCTTAAATTAAATTATTTTTTGGAAGGGGACACGTGCAAGACACAGCATGGACACGCATGTCCCACACAAACACTCACGATCTCTCTCTCCCTAACTTTTTCTCTCTCATTGCATTTGTATGTGTGTGAGTGCGCGCATGCGTGCGTGGGTAGATGAATATATGTGTGAATGTGTGTGCTTGTATATGTTCGATGTATATCTCTGTCACTGTGTGTATATCTTACATATTGTGTGTATGTGTTGGTATATCTATCAATACACAACAATCTATATATCTTACGTATCAAAAGAAAAGTGTATATAAACTATAACTACATATGTATATGATTTATTTTTATGTACAATTATTATTTTTTAGTTAGTTATTTTTCCATGTCCTCTGCCGTGTTCGTGTCCATTTTTTTAGAATTCCCATGTCTGTATTTGTGTCTATATCCGTGTTCGTGCTACATAGCTCGTCTCATATTGTACTACTTACCTATGTGTTTAGTCCATATATTTGGGATGTCATTTCTGCCTCATGTTTATACAACAATTATCCAATCAGGTATACCTAATGGGGTTCCCAATAGGGACTCCTATTTTTTGATCAAATTTGGATGATTCAAATTGTTCAATTTGTTTAAAAGGTATTTTAAGGGTCCTCGTGAGATAACAGTGAAAAAAAAAATACTTAGAAGGGCTTGATCTGATCAGTTTTCGATAAAAATGTTTGGATTAAGCCCTTCTCGGTGTTTTTGTTTTTGTTTTTTGTGATGATTTCTTGCGGGGACCCTTAAAAACACATTTTAAACACATTGGACGATTCGGATCATGATAACTTGATTAAAAAATTGGAGAATTTTAAGAGTCTCTGATGGGAATCCCATCAGGTACTATACTTGATTGGATTCGTGTACCTGATGGGATTCGACCTGCATGTTTATATATATATGAGTCCCGATCCATTGAGGGATTCCTCAAGGACAATTTCGTGCGAACCTCACCCATTTCTCAATTCAACGATCCGAACTGTTTAACAAATACAGTTTTTATTGAAAACTGCTCAAATCAAGCCTTTCTGGGTCAATTTTTGGCGATTCCTCGTGTAGACCCTTAAAAATACGTTTTAAACACATTGAACGGTTCGGATCGTCGAGATTTGATCCTGATCCATGACGTTTGCACGAAATGACCATAAGGGATCCCTCAATGGATCGTGACTATATATATAGGAACTATCGAAATTCCCGGAGTTCGGGATCCACCTTCCCGATATTTTATTTATGATCTGAATCGTCCAATGCTTTTAAAACGAGTTTTTAAGGGTCCCCGCGAGAAATCATTAAAAAAAAAATATCAGGAAGGGCTTAATCCTAGTAGTTTTTCACAAACTTTACAGTTTTTGTCAAAAATTGCTCGGATCAAGCCCTTCCTGATATATTTTTTTCGACAATTCTCGGAAGGACCCTTAAAAACACGTTTTAAAATCATTGGATGGTTTGAATCATGCAAAAACACATTTTAAAACCTTCAAAACACCAAAAAACCTTAAGTCTGGGATTCTTGACTGGAAACTGGGCTAATATATATATACACACACGCTCCCTGGGCAACTATAAAACATATGTACAAAATTACAATACATATAAAATATAAAGTTTATTCATATGTATATTTATTTACTCCGTATCAAATATTCCCTCACTGCTCCCAACTTAGAGAGTTTCTACATAGCCCCACTCCCGCACCTTCCCTGCTTCCGCTTCATGCAACTAAGAGCTAGAGTTGATATGTTTGATTGAAGTGATTGGGGAGTTTGGACTTCAGTGCATGTTGGACATCCTGTACAGTGCAAATAGGTCCTTACAGCAAAAGAAACCGAAACTACACCAACTTTGTGACCGTCAACCACAAGCTTATAAATTTTACTTAGAAAGTGGATCAGTTGCCAATTGATGCATAACCATGCATGACCGTAGTATAAGTATGTTCATTTGGGGAAATGCCTGCCAGCAACATCTTCTGTAATACTTCAGCAGCCTTTTCCATCTGCAGTATCAGAGAAATATATTACCTCTCTCTATGAAACGGAATAACAAACTTAGCCATGTATAAATTTAAGTCGCCCATGTTATCCAGTAATTGTTTTGCCTTCGAACTCAACTATATACGTGAAAACTTGGATGGCAATGAGACTTTTCTCAATGCTCAAGCATAGGATGGTGATTATTTAGTTGAAAATACTTTTCCATTGAAAATCTACAATAAACAAGCTAGACAATTGAATGAAATAGCCAAACACTGAACACCTGACACGTTGCTTTCGTTTCTTTTTGAAGACTAAAATGTATAGCAGGATTTCAGTCACTTTTTTAACCCACTTTTGAAGCCTTCAATGGCAGTTTGTTAGACTTATATATCTTGTGGTTTGTTATGTTAGAATGTTAGAAGTGATAAGGTTATGGAGCTCCACATCGAAATATATGTCTTGTTTCTAGTTTTCCTCAATTGTCTAGAGATGCTAGTTGTCTAAATTGTTACTATTGTTATTGTTCATGTGTGTAGACTCTCTTTCATTTGGTTGCAAACTATTTCTTTTTTTTTTTTGAACGGCAAAAAATATTTTATTAATCTTCGCAAACGGATTACAAAGATTAAAGGGAACCTAGGAAAAAAGCAGCATCACAACGCAAACTATTCCTTCAGTAGCACTTCTACAAAGAAATGTACAGCTTCTTTCTAAACTTCTTTGTCTGTTTGTATCTTTTTGGGACTACAATTGTCTCTGACTGTGGTTAGCCGCAGTGCGACATGCACAAAAAAAGCACACAGAACTTATCCTGCTACTAACGAAAGAAAAAGCACCCAGAATTTACACAGAATTTGATAACAATGGCCCAAATAATCTATATGATTAATGCCTATAAATTATGAAAGTTAAACTATGATTTCCAGTGATTGGCAATAGATTTTGCCACTTGTGCTCAATTAAGTCTGCTTGGAGCTGAGAATAAATTTCTCTATCTCATATATATGCATTGACATCGGATGAATTCCCTGAGTTTAATACTTCTCTCGTGAGTCCACTTGGAGCTGAGAATAAGTTCTTCTATCTCATATATATGCATTGACGATGAATTCCATAAGTTCAATACTTCTCTCGTGGGATACTTGTACAAGAAGGGTATGGTCCAACAGATCATAGTTGAGATCGATGTTGTGCAGTACTATTATCCATGCTGTCATAATGCTTTACAGTGTTCCGCAATCCCAAAATCGCCCTGGTCGTCTCAAAATTACGATTTGTGTTGGAAGCACTCCAAATGCATGTTCTACATCCTTCCTTGCGAATTCTTGGAGTTGAGCAAAAAGCTTTTCCTTATTTCCTTGTGGAAATGGGATTGTTTTGGCAAATGTTGTCCGCTGTAGACATATACCATCAACCAAATAGTATCCCTTAGTGCATTGATTACCATTGCTAGTGTAATTCACTGGAGGAGCATATCCTTGCTAGTGTAATTCAATGATTGCTTCACCACGTCAGTCGTACTCTATTCTTCTTCCTCTACGGCAGACACTCTACTCTCATAGAACTCATACTTGGTTTTTGTTAAGCTAAGAGTCCAGTAAAACAATCATCTACATCTTCAAATTAGTGTTCGCTTTATTGCAAAATAAAAGCCCAGAAACATGAGATCGAAGAAATGAGAGATAGGCACATAGAGGAGGGAAGGTGGGCAGCCGTTAAATGACGGCATAAAATTGCTTGGGAGTTGGACAGTTGCCAAAACTAGAAGGGTTGTACAGAGAATATGAATATTAAAAAAATAAAAATAAAAATTCAGAGAATAGGAACCTGAACTGGGGATAGAGCAATTAAATAATTAGAAAAACTTGGGTGCAAATAGGGTATGGTTGATGTGGTCCTCAAGCGCGCATTTCGGCCGTCCAAATCTCTCTCTCTCTCTCTCTAAAATTTGGAACATTCAAAACACTTTTGGACGGCCAAGATGCGCGTAGGAGGATGGAAAATTTTCCATCCCTCTTCTCCTCCTCATTTGCCTAACAAAAAAAAAAACAAAAAAAAAATCTCCGAAGTTGTGAAGCATTGGAACCCATTGATCACAGTATTTATTGGTCTTATCTTAGGCCCAATCCCGCTGTGGGTTCTAACATGGTGTCCTTGAACCAGGGCCTTAATAAGAAGGACTTTATTTCCTTTTGCAACAAAAAATTGGGACTGGGCCGAAGCCCATCCATAAATAAGACTAATATTGAACGCATCTTCTCAAAATTCCTTGTAGTGTTTTATTTTAATTTTTCGAAGTTTCATTGTATGAAATTTCAAAAAGTTTTATGTGACCAAAAAGATAGAGCAATCCCATTTAAGTCATGATATTTAGCCACCAACTTTATCCATATATTTTAGCTTCCTATATATGTTTCTCTTGTTGACAATTAACCACTCACGTGTATATAGATATGGAGCAAGTCAAAATGTTGCCAACAAGAATGGAACACAAGACCTCCTCCTAGGCAAGGCGTTGCCCTTTTTCGGTGTATTCTCTTCGTTGCTTACGAAAACAAATATTGTGACAATAGGAAATATATGAACATGTACACTATTCACGTTACTGAACATCACTACGAATGTAATTTTTCTACTGCTTAACCACAAGTACAACATTGATTATTTAAAGATATTGTCATTTCTTTAACCTTATCGAATTAACAATAAACCATATTTGAGAACCTTTTTTTTTGGTTGTAAGAATAAGGTCTTGTATTTCATAGAATGCTAGTTCCAATCCATTTGTTGAAGGGTATATCAAAGATTCAAAAGTTAGTTGCCTTTGCATAGTTATTGGGAGTATGTGTTATTTCTATATTGTTTGTTTTAGTCATTGGGTCTCATCACCTCCCAATAAGGTCCGTCCTTGTACTATTCCCTTTTTCAATATATTTCTCTCTTTCTTAAAAAAAAAATAATAATAATTGTACTTGGCTAACATGTTCCAAAATTCTAATGGTGATCTGGTGAGTTTTTGTGGTGCACTCAATCAGATCCTTTAAACTTTATTGTTTCCAGTACTTTTTGTAAACTTCTGGTTTCGTTTATCTAAATTTGAAATAATATTTTCTTTCATATTACGAAAACCTTTTGGTCTCTATTTTATTGCTAAATTACTTTAATTATGACTTTTAGAAGAAACAAAAATCTATATACTAATTACTTTGTTATTGGGTAATAATTCATTACTTTGTTATCTAAAGAAAAGGGTGATCTAATCATTTTTTTTCTTCTCTAAAACGGAGAGGATTGGCTGAGTATTTCTTAGTCACACGTTCCTTATTGCTCATCGTGTTCTTATCATAGATGAGGCCAAGAAATGATTGATTAATTCGACAACCAAATCCACATGATTCTATATATTGTGTTTGTCTTAACACAGTGGCAATCTACTTTATGGAAACGCTACTCCTTCATCCTATAAAGTTAGCCTATCACGATAAGCACAATTTGTAAATGAACAAATAAAGTATATTCGTGTGTAATTTTATAGATATATCTGCACCAAAATAAAGATCTCAGATAATTTTGAAATTGGTGTTAATTTTTTTGAAAGAGTTATACAGGAAAGTCATTGAGAGATCCATCTTTTGGGGTGGTTTGGTCAAGTCTTGAACACCCTGAAATATTTTTGTTCTTGAATTTTACAAGTTATTTGTTTGGGTTTTATTCAAACACTCAACCCTATATCATGAACAACTAGCTAGGTAGCTTATAAGGGGAGGGGGGATTGAGACTCGATCCCGGGATGCAGTGTGGAGCATCCAAGAGCGCTACCGCATGGGCTAGCCACCACTTGCAAGGTACATGTTTCAAGTGACAAATTTTAAAAAAAAAATAGAGAGAAAAAGACTGATCAATTGGAATCACTATCGTGCTCTAACTTCTGTTTGAACAACAATCAACTCTACAGTCTACATCTCTAAAAAGAAGAAAATATATCTACAAAGATCCATGCCAATCTATTTGCCACAATTTTCCCTAAGAATTTTTGTAGATTCATGTGCCAGTTTAATTTTGTTTGTCTCAAATAGTAAAATTTAGACATGATGTATTTTTAAGTTATCTAATTGCATTCGTATTATGTACTATATGAAAGTTTTGCCTATTGTCAGTCAATAGAGTTGACGTAATTTTTTAACACCATCATAAAAGTTCTTGGATCCGCCACTGACGAAGTACCTTAATTTTTATCAAAAAAATTGCACTTCTTTTTATCGTGAACTAACTTAGCGAGACAGAGTGAGTATTAATAACCACCCTTGGGATAGTGGATAATGTGCAACTAAAACGTAGAGATATATGAAAAAAAATATACTATGTAAATGTGTATGCGTATTTGTTAAAAGTATATGGGGATTCTAACTTTTTTGGAGTTACAAGAATTTTATCACGGCCCGTTGTCATGGTTAAAAAGAGCTCTATAAAAATGTGTATGCTTCTCAATATTTTAAATCTAAACAATTTGATTACAGTAATTCTATTCTCATTTTGGATCTGGTCGACTTGTGGTACCTATACTAACCCAGGAAGTCATTATATCCCCGTAGTGATCTCAATTGTGAGCCCTTTATAATCTGTATTTGGGATCGGAACCGTACAGTTTGTTGGGAACGCAGAGAAGATCATTCATGTAAAAAATCAAATTATACAGATGACCAATATCATTTAGAGAATACACTGTAGGACAAATTTGTCTCAATTGTGTGTCTGGCAATCTTCGATGATCATAATTTTTTGTACCCATAATGTGCTCAATATTCCTTGAAAAATGAATGGTTCCGATCCCAAATGAATATTTCAGAGGACCCACAATTGAGGTCACTATGGAGATACAGTGACCCACAATTTGTCTCAATTGTTTAATGACTTTCTTACAGGATTTTTTACTTTTTCTTATTTTTTGTTTACCTTTTTATAGTATTTTTTATTTATGCCGATAATTGTACAAACTCTCTCGTATAGAATTTGTGAGTCCCTCTATTTATACATGAGTCCCACACATTTCATGTGAACCATTGTTAGCGCAAGTAACAAACTTTCTGGCGCGGAATGGCTTTATTCATTTATTATCTCCTTAATTTGAGAAAGAATCAATCTGTTGGAATTAATTGCGAAATCAGCACGAAATAAATATGTCTGGACAAACTTATCTTGTAAATATTAGTAACTAACTGTAATAAAGTGAATTAATTGGCTCCATTCTTCTGAACTTATTTTGTCTTTTTGTTTTCATGTTTTGAATTAATCATTCATATTGATGAGAAAAGTAAAACAAGTACATAAAAATGTGGGTCAAAGTTCAAAGTTCATAAGAAGATACTTTAGTAAAAAAAGACAGTTGCTTGGGTATTTTACTATTTCTTCGTCTTTGGTGAACTTTTTTTTTGCTTTTGGTTATAATTTTTTACATTTAGACACCTCTCATCGAGACGAATGATTAATCCAAAACATTAGACACGAATCTAACAAAAAATTCAGAAAAGATGAGCAAACTACAAAAACCAAGAAGACAAAAAAAATTAGAAGAATGGAGCCAATTCACTTTATTACAGTTAGTTAGTATTTTTTGTAACTTTGTCCAGCCATATTTATTTCGTGCTGATTTTTTATTTTTTCCCAAATTAAGGAGACAATAAATGAATCCGGCCAAGACTAACAAATGTTCACATGAAATGTGTGGGGCTCATGCGTAAGCAGTGGGACTCACAAGTTCTATGTGAGAGGATTTGTATAATTGTCGGTGTAAGTAATTGTTAATTCTATTCTCATTTCGGATTTGGTTTGTATGCTAGAATTTGCTTAATGTGAATTTCTTATGTTTCCTCAAATTAAAAGATTGGATCAAATTGATTTTCTTATTAATGACTTCCACACAAACACAAAAAATCAACTACTCTGATTCACTTGGTGAGATTCAAGGTAATCCAAAAAGTGGACGTGGAGTGGGTCCGAACCATTTAATATAATTCACTTTATTACAGTTTGTTACAGATATTCTAGAGAATTTTGTCAAAACATATATTTTTGTGCTGATTTTCGCAATTAATTTCATCAGATTATTTCTAAATTAATGAGATAATAAATGAATCCAGCTAAGACTAACAACCCCACTAAATGCAGCGCCAGAATTTGCAACACTTGCACCAACAATTGTACAACATTTTTTGTATGGGATCGACATATCGGTAGTGGGACTCACAAACCCTACGATATTTTTCTTCCCAGTCAACACGTGTCTATTAGATTTTTCCTTTTGTTTTTTAACTTCAAAAAAGTGTTGGATTTTCCGAATTGAATGCAAAATCTTGTCTCATTAAATGCAATTAAAGCTTGATAACAAAAATATCAGATCATTTATTGCAGCATTAGTACAAATTTTGGCAAATTAAAGCTTGATAATAAATTACTCGTGGGACATGAAAGGGCTAGAAAAAGAAGAGGCTTTGCCATTTTTCGTGCCAAGTTTGGCTTGATAAATGGAAAAGCTATTTTTTGACTTTAGAAATGACCTACCATCGGAGCTCATTTTCCAGACGCAATGCCAAATAATGAGATTGGCTTGGGCTACACAACAAAACACACTCCACATAAACTCAAAAGCTCAAACCATGAGCATTTTAATAGCTTGAAGATCATCTCCATAAAAGTTCATTACACAAACTTAAAAACACAACCCAGAACATCCAAATAGCTAGAAGTTCATTACACAAACCCTAAAGCACAACAAGCAAACACTAAATAGCTAGAAAGTTCACGGCCAAACTCGAAAGAACAACCGCAAACGTTATTATAATAGCTAGGAGGATTATTACTCAACAAGCAAACACTAACATTTGAGAAAGATAGTTAGTTCCTCCTTACTTTCTTCTTCACTGGGTCGCTGGGGCTTGGGATCTCAAGCAAGTTGATGCTCTTGCATTTTGGGCATTTTGGTGCACTCTCATTCACCATGACGTACATATAGCAACGCACGCAGCCCATGCAAACCAATGAAGGTAGATCCTCCGTGCCATCATGTCCAAACAGAATCTTGTTAGCATACTGTAGTTGTTCCGGTGTTGGAAGGGTGGATTTAATAGAAGATTGGAGAATGAAGCCTGAATTTTCCATGTCCCCACTGGGATTCTCTGGAGTGCTTCTCTTTTTGGTACCACAGACATGACATGCTGCCTGAACCTACAAAAGATACACAAACATAAGCCATTACCTTTTGAAACTGTTCAAACGATTAAAATCTAGCGACGTATAGGATAATTAAATTTAAATAATTAAAAGTCGCTCCTACATAAATACGCAATTATAGCTAAAGTTTACGTGTCATCTTGTTATGCAAATTAAAAACAATTGGAAATAATATATAGAAGCAGCTCCAATGGAAGTCTTTAATTACATTAATGTAACTAGCTGATTCTAATTTCTTTTCCGAAATTCCTAACACTAACTTATGTAGGAATTATATCATATATTGTTGCATGTAAATGAACACCAAAATTGGCTATTTTCTGAAACTGTTTTATCAGGTTTTAATCTCAGCTAAAATGTTCTTTCCTAATTAGCTTCATTCATGCTGAGAGTTTATAATACAGAAGCCCTAAAAATCAACTAAGTTCGACTTGAGCATTTTTCCTATCTTAGCAAATCATTTTCCTTAAATTTCAAGATCTAGGTGAAAAGATTGTATAACCGAACTTGCAATCTTGCAAAACTCAACCAACAAGGCATGTTAGTTATAATCAATAATACTGTTAGACTTATAAAATTTTCCTAAATTCAAATTCTACTCGGTGAGTTTCATTTAATAAATTATCAGTCTCGTTCCACTAGCATTTTCGCCTTATTAGCCAAACTCTAATTTGGTAGCAATCATTCAATTCCTCATTCAAATTTGACTAGTTTACCATCTTAA
Source organism: Vaccinium myrtillus (assembly GCA_016920895.1). NCBI lineage: Eukaryota > Viridiplantae > Streptophyta > Magnoliopsida > Ericales > Ericaceae > Vaccinium > Vaccinium myrtillus. The sequence goes on along the minus strand of JADGMU010000738.1, from coordinate 7,363 downwards.
GCACAAATTTGAAGGCATAATAGAGTATAAGTAAATTTCTTAAGTTTCTTTTTTAATCAAAACAAATAACCCTACAAAAGGCCAACTATTTCAACAATTTATGTTACCTTTTATAGCGCACAGACACTATTTCAACAATTTATGTGACTCTTTTCTTCAAAATTTGCGATTGCAACAAAAAAAAGCAATTATAGAGTACCATAAATAACGTACAATCACTAAAACTTTCGGGCATACACACTACAAATGGAGCAAACAAAGTACGGAGTTGCTTTGCAAGATATACTTCTAATAACTACATTCAGCATACACGACAGAGAATACCAAGAAATCTTCAGCTCAATTAATAGATGATCTAATCTTGGAAATGAACATGAACAACGAACAAAATATAATATATAAAAACAATATGAAACTTATCACCACAAAAATAGAACTTTTACCTCGTCAATGGAACCAATTTTCATTTGCGCCGGATGGCCCCCAAAGGAACTCAAATTAGCTGCAGGAAGATTAAGATCAGGAGTTTTAGCGAGACCTTCATTATAAGACTCACTCGAGCATTCTCTTCTAGCTTTTTCAATAAGAAATTGGATCAGTCGGCCGGGTTGGTTGGGGGCCATTTCATCAAAAGTTGAGAAGTGTAATCCTTTCAAGCCCTTCTGTTGTATTGATAAGAAAATCTAGGGTTAAAAAAAGTGAAGTAAATTTTTTGCATTTGCCAACACATTCTGGATTAAAATACGGGGATAGTTAAATATTACGCCAATATCTACCCCATGTCCTAATATTTGAAAAAGGTATCAGATGTCGTTTGGGCCATTATTAAAAAAGTACAAATGACTCAACGGTTATGAAATTAGAAAGGTTCTCTTCTAAAGACAATTTATTTCTTTTTTAAAATTTTAAATCAAGTTAGTTCCCTCGTCCCACAGTGTTACCAAACAATATGTTATCATAAAATATACATAAAAAAAAAAATTTAAAAAGCTATTCACGGGTTATATATTATTTGTCAGCACAATTCTTGAAATGAACGAATAAAATGGGACAAAGGGAGTATCTGAATACAACAATGCTATGGGTACACCACATGTGCACCCCAAATGCACACCACCCTGAGGTGGAAAATGAGGAGAGGCCCATTTTTTGGGTGAGCCCCACATTGGGTTTCTCCTCATTTACCACCTCAGGGTGGTGTGCATTTGGGGTGCACATTTTGTGTAACGGTCTTAAAAAATTAGACGAAGGAGATAGAATCAACAATAATGATGTTTGACGCGTGTCCATTGGATTCTACACAATTATTGAATGCCGCATCCCATCTCGCCAAATCCAAAATGGAGATTATAGTAACCGTCGTACTTTTGATGACAAACAAACAACTGAGCTTGTATCAATGTAAAAGTAGAGTATCTTACAGTCTATCACATGTTTCACGACTAATAAACCTATGAGTGTTAGAGTGTTCTTGTCACTTCCGAAGACCATGCACGTGCTAATAAGCTAGAGCTTAGTAGCAGGATCCTTCTAAAGTGGGTGCGCTCCCTATACAGAAGCTTAAATCCGCGTTCCTCGGACGGAAGCTTGATGAGAGCTCGCTCCCATCCAAACGGGAACCCGCTCCTAACTAGGATAGGAATTTCCACACAAATTTTAAGTACAAAATTCTTACTTCTCTTTCCAAATATACGCAAGGAAGAAGAAAAAGAAAAAAGAAGTAAAAAGATTTAGGACTCTCTTTCTCGTCTCCTATGAAGCTCTGACATTTTAGATGTCACCGTGTCCACGTCTCGTACACGAGGACCCGCGGGGGACATGTATTGGACACGCCACATGGCGTATCCCTCAAATTAAATTATTTTTTGGAGGGAGACACGTGCAAGACATAGCATGGACACGCGTGTCCCACATAAACACTCACGATCTCTCTCCCTAACTCTTTCTCTCTCATTGCATTTGTATGTGTGCGCGCCCATGCGTGCGTGGGTAGATGAATATATGTGTGAAATGTGTGTGCTTGTATATGCTCGATGTATATCTCTGTCACTGTGTGTATATCTTACATATTATGTGTATGTGTTGGTATATCTATCAATACACAACAATCTATATAGCTTACGTATCAAAAGAAAAGTGTATATAAACTATAACTACATACGTATATGATTTATTTTTATATACAATTGTTATTTTTTAGTTAGTTATTTTTCTGTGTCCTCTGCCGTGTTCGTGTTCATTTTTTTAGAATTTCCATGTCTATATTTGTGTCTCTATCTGTGTCCATGCTACATAGCTCGTCTCATATTCTACTACATACCTATGTGTTTAGTCCATATATTTGGCATAAAAAAATATATTGGGATGTCATTTTTGCCTCTTGTTTATACAACAATTATCCAATCAGGTATACCTAATGGGGTTCGCATCAGGAACTCCTATTTTCTTATCAAATTTTGATGATCCAAACTGTCCAATGTGTTTAAAAGGGTATTTTAAGGGTTCCCGCGAGATAACAGTGGGAAAAAAATACTTAGAAGGGCTTGATCTGATCAGTTTTCGATAAAAATGTTTGGATTAAGCCCTTCTCGGTGTTTTTTTTTTTTGATGATTTCTTGCGGAGACCCTTAAAAACACCTATTGAACACATTGGACGGTTTGAATCATGAAGACTTGATGGGGAAATTGGAGAATTGTAGGAGTCTCTTATGGGAATCCCATCAGGTACTATACCTGATTGGATCCGACCTGCATGTTTATATACATATATATAGGTAAAACTTCTAGTCCAAACCTCCCGAAAATAAGGAAAAATGATTTTTTTTGTTTCGCAAATTATTTTTGGAAAATCCGAACCGCTTGGATCAAGCCCTTCCCGGTAATTTTTTTTTTTTGAAGATTTCCCGCGTGGACCCTTGAAAACACCTTCTGAACACATTTGACAGATTGGATCATCAAAAAAATGCTCGGATCACGGAGGTCCGGAAGTCCCGAGTTCGGACTAGAAGTGCTCCCTCCACGCGGGAAATCTTCAAAAAAAAAATACCGGGAAGGGCTTGATCCAAGCAGTTTTCGCAAAAACTTTATATTTACAGTTTTTGCGAAAACTGCTTGGATCAATCCCTTCCCAGTATTTGTTTTTGAAGATTTCTCGCGTGGACCCTTGAAAACACCTTTTGAACACATTGGACAGCTCGGATTTTCCAAAAATAATTTGCAACACAAAAAAAAAAACATTTTTTTCTTATTTTCGAGAGGTTTGGACTAGAAGTTTTACCTATATATATGAGTCCCGATCCATTGAGGGATCCCTCAAGGACGATTTTGTGCGAACCTCACCCATTTCTCAACTCAACAATCCGAACCATTTAACAAATATAGTTTTTATCGAAAACTGCTGAGATCAAGCCCTTCCGGGTCACTTTTTTGGCGATTCCTTGTGTAGACCCTTAAAAACGCGTTTTAAACACATTGAACGGTTCGGATCGTCGAGATTAGATCATGAACCATGGCGTCCGCACGAAATGGCCATGAGGGATCCCTCAATGGATCGTGACTATATATATATAGAAACTATCTAGTCTGGGATTCCCGGAATTCGGGATCCACCTTCCCCATTTTTTTTATGATCTGAACCGTCCAATGTGTTTAAAACATGTTTTTAAGGTTCTCCACGAGAAATCGTCAAAAAAAATACCGAGAAGGGCTTGATCCGAGCAGTTTTTCATAGAACTGTATATGTACGGTTTTTGTGAAAAACTGCTCGGATCAAATCCTTCCCGGTATTGTTTTTGACAATTTCTCGCGAGGACCCTTAAAAACACGTTTTAAACACATTGGACAGTTTCGATAATGCAAAAACACTTTTTAAAACCTTCAAAACACCAAAAAACCTCCAGTCTGAGATCCTTGACTGAAAACTGGGCGCGCGCGCACGCGTATGTGTGTATATATATACAATCATGATCTCATATGGACTCCCTTACGGATCTCCTCCGTGAGCACCACCCCTTTTTTTATTTTCCAGACCAAATTTCGACGATCTGAACCGCGTAATGTGTTTAAAACATATTTTCCAAGGCCAGCACGAGGAATCACAAAAAAAAAAAAAAAAAAAACCGGTAAGGGCTTCATCCGAGCAGTTTTTCATAATAACTATACATATATAGTTTATCGAAAAATGCTCGAATGATGCCCTTTCTGGTTTTTTATTTTTATTTTTTTGGCAATTCCTCGCGGTGACCCTTAAAAACACTTTTTAAACACATTGAACGGTTCGGATCGTCGAGATTCGGCCCCGATCCATGAGATCCTCACGGAATTTTAATGAGGGAGTCCTTATATATATATAGGGTCAGATCCAGTCAACACCTTACGTCCAAACCTTCATTTCCCGGCCAAATGGGCGGGATCCAAAGCGTCCAATGTGTTTGGAAGGTGTTTTTAAGGGATCCTGCGAGAAATCAGCAAAAAAAATACTAGAAAGGACTTGATCCAAGCAATTTTTCATAAAACTGTACATATGATCAAGCCCTTTCCGGTACTTTTTTTTTTTGCTGATTTCCCGCGTGAACCCTTAAAAACACCTTCTAAACACATTGGACGATTCGGATCATGAAAATTTGATCGGGAAATGAAGGTTTGGACGTAAGGTGTGGACATAAGGGTGTTGACTGGATCCTGACCGAATATATATATGCTTATATACGCCTTCCCTTGGCAACTATAAAACATATGTACAATACATACATATATATATAGGAAGATGTTCTATTGAGGACTCCCTCAAAGATCTCCTCCGTGAGGACCACCCCTTTTTTGATTTTCCGGACCAAATTTCGACGATCCGAACCGCTCAATGTGTTTAAAACATGTTTTCCATGGCCAACGCGAGGAATCACAAAAAAAAATACCCGAAAGGGCTTCATCCGAGCGGTTTTTCATAATAACCGTACATATATAATTTATCGAAAAATGCTCGAATGAAACCCTTCCGAGTAGTTTTTTTGGACGAATCCTCACAGTGACCCTTAAAATAACGTTTTAAACACATTGAGCGGTTCGGATCGTCGAGATTCGACCCCGATCCATGAGGTCCGCAAATTACGAGTTTGAGGAAGTCCTTAGTAGAACGGGATCCTATATATATATATAGGGAGAGCTTCTCCTCCGGGATCCGGGACTCCATGATCCGAGCATTTTTTTTGACGATCTGAGCCGTCCAATGTGTTTAGAAGGTGTTTTCAAGGGTCCACGCGGAAAATCTTCAAAAAAAAATACAGGGAAGGGCTTGATCGAAGCACTTTTCGCAAAAAATATATATATACATTTTTTGCGAAAACTGCTTGGATCAAGCCCTTCCTGGTATTTGTTTTTGAAGATTTCCCGCGTGGACCCTTGAAAGCACCTTCTGAACACATTGGACGGATCGGATTTTCCAAAAATAATTTGCAACACAAAAAAAATCATTTTTTTCTTATTTCCGGGAGGTGTGGATAAGAAGATTTCCGTATATATATATATATATATATATATATATATACACTCCTTATCTAGTCCGGAGTCCCGGATCCGGACTCTACCTTCCCGATATTTTTGACGATCGAGCCGTCAATGTGTTCAAAGGTGTTTTCCAAGGTCACGCGGAAATCTTCAAAAAAATACCGGGAAGGGCTTGATCCAAGCGGTTTCACAAAGCAGAAATATGCGCTTTTGCGAAAAACCGCTTGGATCAAGCCCTTCCCGGTATTTTTTTTTGAAGATTTCCGCGGGCCTTGGAAAACACCTTTGAACACATTGACGGCTCGGATTTCCCAAAAACAATCGTTAAAAGCATCAAAACACCGAAAAAAGCTCCCATCCGGTTTCCGGGATCCTTGACAGATCGCCGGTGTATATATATATATACACTCCTTATCTAGTCCGGGGAGTCCCGGATCCGGGACTCCACCTTCCCGATATTTTTTTGACGATCCGAAGTAGTCCAATGTGTTCAAAGGTGTTTTCCAAGGCCCACGCTGGAAATCTTCAAAAAAATACCGGGAAGGGCTTGATCAAGCGGTTTTCGCAAAACCAGAAATATGCGCTTTTTGCGAAAACCGCTTGATCAAGCCCTTCCCGTATTTTTTTGAAGATTTCCAGGCCTTGGAAAACACCTTTGAACACATTGGACGGCTCGGATTTCCCAAAAACAATTGGGAAAAGCATCAAAACGCTTCGTTCCGAGAAATCCGGGATCCTTGACAGGATCGCCGGTGTATATATATATATATATATATATATATATATATATATATATAGAGAGAGAGAGAGAGAGAGAGAGAACACTTCTAAAACGGGATTCCCGTTTCCGGACTCCCATGATCCAAATATTTTTTTGAAAATCCGATCCGTCCAATGTGTTCAAAAGGTATTTTCAAGGGTCTACGCGGAAAATCTTCAAAAAAAAAATACCAGGAAGGGCTTGATCCAAGCAGTTTTCGCAAAAAAATTATATTTACAGTTTTTGCAAAAACTGCTTGGATCAAGCCCTTCCCGGTATTTTTTTTTTGAAGATTTACCTTGTGGAATTTTGAAAACACCTTCTGAACACATTGGACGGCTCGGATTTTCCAAAAATAATTTGCAACACAAAAAAATCAATTTTTTCTTATTTTCGAGAGGTGTGGACTAGAAGTTTTCTATATATATATAGTCCACTTCTAAAACGGGATTCCCGTTTCCGGACCTCCATGATCCAAACATTTTTTTGACGATCCGATCCGTCCAATGTGTTCAGAAGGTGTTTTCAAAGGTCTACGTGGGAAATCTTCAAAAAAAAATACCGGGAAGGGCTTGATCCAAGCAGTTTTCGCAAAAAATATATATTTACAGTTTTTGCGAAAACCGTTTGGATCAAGCCCTTCCCGGTATTTTTTTTTTGAAGATTTCCCACGGACACCCTTGAAAACACGTTCTGGACACATTGGACGGATCGGATTTTCCAAAAATAATTTGCAACACAAAAAAAATCATTTTTTTCTTATTTTCGTATACGGGTAAACTTCTTATCCGGACTTTTCATTTCCGGACCTCATGATCCAAATATTTTTTTGACGATCCGATCCGTCCAAAAGGTATTTTCGAGGGTCCACGCGGGAAATCTTCAAAAAAAAATACCGGGAAGGGCTTTATCCAAGCAGTTTTCGCAAAAAATATATATTTACATTTTTGCAAAACTTTTTGATCAAGCCCTTCCCGGACCCTTGAAAACACCTTCAACACATTGGACGGATCGGATTTTCCAAAAATAATTTGCAACACAAAAAAAAACCATTTTTTTCTTATTTCCGGGAGGTGATTAGAAGTTTTTCGTATACATATA